>JAIUCV010001205.1:0-148594 GCA_026724425.1 Erythrophleum ivorense
GAATCTAAAACTTGCTCTTTTAGTCACTCCATTGTTGATTTTCAGAGGTTGAGTGTAATACCTAGTCTTTCTAAAACTGAACTAGAATTGATGAGTTATTAAAGGAAGACCCCATAATGAGATGATTAGGGGTTAAATAAGATTAGAATAATGATCTAGACATTTAGAAATGACAATACAAAGCTAATAATGGCATGAAATTAGAGCAAAAATAACTAAATGGAAAACTACAAAATCCAGTGGTATTTTCATAATTTAGGGCAACTTTTAGAAAACATAAAGCAAGGATCTTTAAATGGAAAAATTGAGTTTTTTAGGATTTTTAGAAGCCCTAAAAACTGTAGGAACCATTAAAATGGTTAAAACCCCTCCAGTATGAAACTTAGAGTATCAATTAACCAAAATTTTGATTGATTTGTTTAGAAAGAATTTTAATCCAATTTGGGTGAAACCAAAAGCATTTTATGAATTAGAGGACCTAAATTTCATAATGGAAAAGATATTTCTCAAAAAGGAATTGAAATAAGCCTAAATGGAAAGAACCAAGATGAGGGACTAAATTAAAATTTTAAAAAATGTTATAAATGAGCCTCTACCTCTCTCATATCACATCTCACTTCTGCCTATCCCTTATAACTAACTTTCCTCTAGTCTAAAACAGATTCAAGGGTTGCTCAAAGAGGCGCACAAGTGGGGGAGCGAAAGGAACAAAAAAAGCTTGAAAAGGGTAAGAAATTCAAGGTTCCTCCTTCTTCCAACTTTTTGTCCTCTTTCTCCTTTTTTCTCTCATAGTTTTGATGGCTTATTTAGAGTTATTCTATGTCTTCAGTAGGAGGAAGATAGAAATTGAAGAAAAGATTAGAAGCTCTAGAAAGCTCCTTGGAAAAGCTTAAAAATAAGGTAAGATGCCATGGTTTTTCTTACTTCCTTTTGTCTCCTTCTTCCATTCTTGTTTCAGCCAGACCTAGGCCCATATGGGAGGGAGTGAATTTAGACCATAGCAAGGTAGGAATAAGGGTTTTTGAGCATGAGGATTATGAATATGCAATTGGAACTAAAAGAGAAGCTTTATAAATCAAGCTATGTCACCTAGGGTTCTTGTTGCACCTAGCAATTTTTGAATCTTTCTAATGATAATCTAGCTTATATAAGAGTATGTATCATAAAACATCTAGGAAGCTTAACAAGTGGAAAATTCCTTAAGAAAACTAAGAAAACTCCATGAGCCCTTCATTATTGATATATATCGGCCAAGGAGTCCAAGAGGTATCTAAGAATAGTTTTCTTTGATTCTAAGGATAGGAATGGCCAAGATATAAATAATAAACACCAAGGGAACCATTGGTTTGAATTTAGAAATCATAGTTTATAAGATGGAAGTTTAGGTCCCTTTTTTGACATAAAGAAGAAACCTAGTATTTGGATTCTTGAATTAAACTTATAATGACTTTGATGAGTTTAAATGGAGTCATATGACCTAGATTGAGTGAGGAATTAAAGCCAAAATTATGAATTCTAAAGGTTGCTTCATCATACCTTTGTATGGAACCATAATTATGTTATAAGCTAGATTAAGCTTGTGTAATGCTTATGTAAGGCTAGAGTTGGTTCCAATGAGGTAATTGTGTCTTATTTGATGTGTTTAGGCCAAGCAAATCAAGCTCCTCTAGTTGTGTATGTGAGGCCGAGAAGGGAAAGTGAAGTCCAATGAAGAAAGCTTGTGTTTCTTGATTCAAGGTAGCTCTCTATCCTTTCTTATGTGTATTTATTGGATGTTTCATTGTCATTGGGTGCTTATGTTCATGTTTGAACCATGAGATATGTTTATAGCCATTAAATGAATGCTATGGTACCATTATGCTTCTTAAAACATGTTTTGAATACAAGATGGCTTCTAATGGGTGAGGTTGTGCCAAAAGTCTCTTAGAATGGGTGAGGAGAAGCTAAAAGTCCCTAAGAATAGGAGACACAAAGCCAAAAGTCTCAAAAAGAAATGAGGCTAAGTCAAAAGTCTTTAAAAGTGGGTGAGGCTAATCCAAAATTCTCAAAGAAATTGGGTGAGGCTGGACCAAAAGTCCCTAGAGCCTATGTTTGATGACTCTAACTTCTAGTCATTGTAATTAAGGTTAAATGCGTAATTAATAATCATAAATTGGGGTTACCAAACATTACGACTAATTACATTCAGAAAATATAGAGAAATTTAGACATTAATGTTATTAGAGTTATCAACCATATAATTACAAGCACTCATGTACATCAGGGAAACAAACACTCATTTATAAGCCTTTGATTCTATTACCCATTAATTCCAACTCACAAGAATCTTCTATCAATATTTTTAAGTCATCCCTTGGGGTTACCATATGAAAAACTAAGATTTGCTAGGTTAGAATGAAAGTTTGGGACTATTAGCTTCTACTAAATGTCCTTGCATCACTGCCAATTGCCTTTGGGTTCACTCCTTATCTTATCGCCACAATGAGTTGGACCTTTGTTGCGGCTAACCTATATGGCACCGCAGCAAAGAAGCCTTTTGGAACCTATCTCACTCGCCTCTCACTATTCGCAGCGGCCAATTCCCCCTTTCACAGTGGCTAATTCCTCTCTGGAATGCCAGACCAATTCTCACAAAAGTTCACCGCGGCCAATTCCCATTTAGTCGCGGCAAATTACCCTCTAGACGACTCCAGTTTTGCCTCTCACATTTCATCGCGACAAATTGCTCTCTAGTACTCTCCTTAGGAAACTTTGCCTCTATTGGCTACGGCTAATAATATTTTGGCCGCGACGAAATGCCTTCTGATCCTACAACTCCTAAAATCTTATCTCATACTCTCTACTCTCTATCTAGGGGTTTTTTAAGGTCACTCGCCACTTGTTATGAGATTCTAATAGCATCTATCTAGCTGATTTGCCCCAGCCATTATATCATTACCCATCCCACATTTAAGGGTGGATTTTTCCTACTCATTCATTGGTCTTATTCAGCAAATTTATAAATTTCTTACAATGGTCATTCAATGCTGTTTTCATCAGATAATTCATGCATCGCTAGCTCAAATTCACAATCAATATATCACATGACTTCATTACTTAAATAGTCAGTTAAAACATAGGTTTACAAGGCATAATAAGTGTCATAAACTCATACATCCATTAACAACTAATAGGAAGCCTATTTCTCAATGGTTACATTTTATGTTATCAAAATACAAAATCCTACACTTGGCAATATAGATACATGATGATCCTATACAAAGGTTAACAAAATTAGGGAAAACTTTATTCCACTCAGATCAAGTGTAACTCCCCATACCAGGCTTCAGCTTATGGGTGTTCATCCACTTGCTTGCCTTTATCCTTACCCGAAGAACCTTCACCTGAAATGTTTAGCCCATGAAACAGGGTGAGATGCAAATCTCAGTAACCAAGGCAAATTTCATCATATATTATAGTTTAATTAACATATATGCATGATTTCACATAAGCATCAGAAAACATACCAGTCATATCAGTAAATGAAACAATTAGGCTATCATGATTACTATCCCATACTAGCAAACATATTTCTACATGTTAAAGACTAGTAACACGAGGAGAGGCTCGTCCACGACACCTACTCCTAAATGAGCATAACCAGGGCTCAGTGCATCTGGGGTTTGATCATAACCCGGTGCCCGATTAAAGCACATGCGCAGGTGGCAACCGCACCACAGCTCCACCATGGACTCACAAGGTCCAATCATAATACAATAGATAGCCAACCATTTCATTTAACATTTCAAATCATTCATGTATAGCAAATATGAAATTAAAATAGATATATGTATGGAATTAATATAGTCCCAGTTACCTCACTTGTAGATAAATTTACAAAAGCCACAGTGGTACAAAAATCTCCCCAACCACTATTAATTCCCAAAATTCAGAATAGAGTTGTCCTCTACCAGAAACTTCAATATATCACCCTAATTCCTAAGCAAATTCATGAAAAATTAATACCCATACTATAATCAAATCATTGGTGTCTCAACCCAGTAAAAATATCTCAAAAAGAAGAGTTTATACTTACCTAATGTCAGCCCTAACCTTAACCTACGAAATTTCACCATGGAAACATCAAATGGCAAGTTTCAAATTTTGGGTGTGGGTGAAAATACTCTGAATGAAAAACTAATCGGGACAAAATGAAGAGAAAGAGAAGGGGATTAAGTTATATAACTATTACCTTGACTGAATCTTGCTCTAGAAATGGGAAATGGTGGATTTCTTGCCCCAAACCCTAGCTTCCCTTCAAACCTCTGAATTTCCCTTTTGTGTTTTTGTGTTCTATAGAATAAGGGGTGGCTAGGTTAGTTTTTAGGGTTTAAGTTAGGTTTTCTATGGGTTATGAGCTGCTCCAAGTATCCAACTCCAAATGGGCTTCAGATTTAAGCTTTGTTAGGCCAACTTCATGTGGGGCTGTTGGGTTTTAATTAGGTTAGGCCACGTTTTAAGAGTTCAAAGGATTTGGATCTGCACAAAGGTTGTTGGGCCAATTATAAGAGCCTATAAAAGGTGGATCTTGGACTTCTATTACATTGAATCAGATTGGGTCTGCACCTAATTTATTGGGCCTCTATTAGCCTCTTATCATGATCTCCTACATTAATTTGGGCCTAGATGAAGTTTCTATTCCAATTAAATCTCAAACTCATATTAATAATTTATCTCTCTAAAATTTTCATTCACTTAACTTGCCCAATTATCCCATATTAATTATTCTTAATTAACTTAAATTCATGATTAATACCTTAATTAATTTTGGGGTATTACACTATGCTTGGCTTGAATGAGTTTATGTGATTTGAAAAATGATTATGTATGCCTACTAGAAGCTTTCATTGCATGCTTGCATTCTTTGACATAAAAATGTGCCATATATGTATGCTTGAAAGGGTAAAAAAGCTATTGGAACTCTTTGAATCTTACTCTTCTTCACATTCTATTTAACCATGTCTAAGTGAACTTTAAGGAGCAAGGAATGAAAGCCAAAGAGCTTGAATCATGAGATTTTGACAATAGGATAGGATTTTATGTAATGTAATGTCAAAGTATATATGCATATGATGTTTATGAGATGTAAAGCCTTGAACACGTATGAAAGTATGTAATTATGATGTATGAACCTGATTTGAAGTCAAATGAATGAGTATGTGAGTTTTTGACCTTCATGAGCTTTGATGTACATGTGTATAAGAACAACTAAGAAGGTGATTTTGACGTGCTCAAATGGTTATCATATAATTAGAAGGCCATTTGGTGCACTTTGACCCTACTATGATCCCAAACTTTGCTACATTCTTGGCCTGAACTACAAACTAACCAAATGGATGAATTTGTGCATGAAATTTAGCAAACAAATAGGTATCATCTAGAGCTTTTCATAGAGCTAAAGAACACTATTTTTGGAGCTCTAAAGAATTTATTATAAATTTTCAAAGTTAGCTGAATTATGCAGAAATTGTCACTGGCACCATTCATATGGTCAATTTGCTTTTTTGTGTCACTCAAGGGTCAAATGGAGTCTAATGCTTATGAAATTTTACAAGCATATAGTGGACATCAAGATCACCTAATTTGGAGCTCTGTAGAGGAAAAAAATAAATTTTTAAAGTTCTATGTTTGTTACAGAACTACCACCAGACCTGAAGTACTATTCCATTTTATGGGTTAAACGTGGTTGTTTTTATCTAAAATTTTTATGGCAGCAAGATGACATCCTAAGCTTTCTAGAAAGCTATTTTGTATGATTTGGATTTTTCTAGAATTAGTTATGATTTTCCAAAGTTCATATTAGAATATGGAACTTAGAAAAAATGCAAGTGTAATGTGAAATTGTGTTCTATGCCTTGGACCTGATTTTTGAGCTTCAATTTGTGTTATTTCTGATTGAACAAAATGTGTTAGGGATGGAGAATAAGTTTGGTAAGTTCATATGGTCCATTAAGCCAAGAATGAATTAATTTGGCTTTTAATAACAATAATTTTTGCTACTAAAAGTAATTCTCTTGCATAAGTTGATACTTTAGCCACTTATGATACAAAGTAAATGCTAGCTATATATGGTGTTACATTGAGACTAGAGGGGCTGTTAGGAAAGCATCTTCTACTTATTTTAAAGTGTTATCTATTTGTTAATGACCTTAATGGTTAACTTATGAAATGAGCTTTGATTTTGTATAAAAATATCCAAAAATTTGAGTGGAATATTGAGGGTTCTAGTGTGGGTGAAGTTCAAGCCCGAATTTAAGACTCTGGTGATTGGGTAAGTGACTTCTAGGTAATTCTTGATAATTTAATTACTTAGTGTCTGATTTCTACTACAATTAGTGACTAAGTATATGCTTTGATCTTATTTAGGACTTCTAGGTGTGTGGAAACTTACATTTGGCTTTAGAATTTTACGCAATTAAGTGAGGTAATTGGGGTTTGAATTTTAATTCCTTACATATGTGCTTAATTAATTTGATATCTACTATATAAACATGTTTTGCTATGTTAAATGATTGGTTGGCTATTTGATTGTTATTATGACCCGTGATCGTGTCCTTGGTAGAGCTGTGGTGTGACTGCCACCTGTGCATTGTGCTTTGATCAATCAATGAGTTGTGATTAAACTCATGAATACACTAAGCCCAAGTTGTGCTCATTGGGAGTTGCCACCGTAGATGGGCCTTTCCCTATGTTATTGGCCATTAACATGATGAATGTGATTACTAGTATGAGATAGTATTCACTAATAGTCTAACTAGTTCATTTATTGATTATGATGATATATCTAGTAATTATGTTGAATATGCACTTATGTTGATTAAATTGTACATATGTGTGGAATTATCCTTTGATTATTGAGATTCATATCTCACCCCATTTTATGGGCTAACAAATTTAAGGTGAAAGTTCCTTGGATAAGGAAAAGGGGAAATAAGTAGATGAGCACCCTTAACTTGGAGGCCATGTAGGGGCTCTCTACATTAGAGCCACTTTGCTTAGAATAGATGCTATCAATTTTGTAATTCCTTTTGCATAGCATCATGATGCATTTATATTGTCAAGTATAGGCTTTTCGATATTTTGTAACTAAGATTAAATCTAATAGGAAGCTAGACCTTCTAGTACTTGGAATCTGATGTATGTACTTAATTATTATTTGATATGGATTATTGCCAATGAAAAACCATCACTTAATTACTTGAGATTGTGATCATGCAATGCAATGAATGGTTATTCCAATTGGTGTTGTATGGTAGCTTAGCTGGAATATATATAGATGCATATAAATGATGTTGTTAGTGGCTTTGGTCACCAATTGTTGTCATAATATGTTCTTGTGCTATTATGTATGGTAGTACTTAATTATTATGAATTCCTATTAAACTTAAGAACGATATGGAGTATTAATTAGGGTATTCAGGAGTTAGGATATCTAGAAAACCAATTGTGATAGTTAGGGAGGCTTTAGATTTCACCTAGAATTAATGGAATACGGCTAAGAAGTGAGAAAGTGAAAAAATAGGATCAGAGGGGGACAAAGTTGCGATTAAAACTGCTTAAGTTGTGGCCAAGAGTCATATAGAGGCTTAGAGCACCACGGCACATGGTGTTAAGTCATAGCAAAAAATAAGTAAACTAACTTTAGGGGGTACCTAAGAGTAATCTCGCCATGATGAGTGTCAAGCAAGAGGATTGGGAAAGGACTCTAACCATAGTGCCATGTAGGCTTGTCGTGGCAAGAATTGGGTTCTTAGGAATAGTAACTTCCCAAGAGCACTCTCGCCATGGTGAGGGTCACATATTTTAGCTTTTTGAGCTCCAGTATTCACTTAAGCCGTGGCGTGGGTAAACCAAGTCACAACGCAAGTCCATAAATTTAGTTTTTAGGTTCCAATAGCTAACTTAGCCATGGCGGGAATTGACAAAACCACAGCCTAAAGTACTAAACCCTTATTTTTGCCTCTAGAACTTAGTTTTCATGATGATAATGGAATGTAATGACTTAGGAACAAGTATAAGAGGGTTTTATGAGTGTAGGATCAGTGATAACATGAATTGAAGGACTTATTTGATAACTTAAATCCCTTATAGGCTTAAATTGCTATGTCTTTTAAATAATAATTCCCAAGAATAATAAAGTTCAAATTTCCTCTATATTTCCATTTCTAATGAATTATTAATAATATTCCACTCAAAGCAAAAGAGACTAAGAGTTTATTATGATTAATTAGCATGATTAGTAGTTAAGGTTGTTACATTTGGTATTAGAGCGATAGTTTAGGAGTTTATACTAGATTTTTTGAACTTTATGGATAGAGAACTTGACAATTATGATGCATGCATGCTAAGAATAGAAACCTTGTGGTATGGTCATGATTCTTATATCTGTATATACCTACTATGGGTGGAGTTGTGTTTGGATTACCTTTGTATTATAGCTTAATGGGAAAGCCTCTGGTTGTGATTGTGGCATTGCAAGGTGTTATGGCTACATGTAGGGAAACTACTGAAATATTAATAAAGGTGTAAGAGGCCATGTCTACAATGGCCAACATATAAGGAAACAAGCTAAGGCTCATAAGGCTACTATATAGACTAACTTCAAGAGCAAACCAAGGCCTATGCAGCTACTATTCAAGTGTTGCAACAATTACATGAGACCATGAATAAGCATAATCAGGAAGTACCAATTGAAAATCAAGTTGGTGCTAGTCAAAACCTTGGTGTGGGGCATCAAGGGGAAAATGATGACATTTCAATTGTGTTAGTGAAGTTTTAAAAGGCTAATCCTCCATTGTAACAACTCTGATTCCTAATTATCATAATTAAGATTAATTGCATGATTAATAATAAAAAATCAAGGTCTAAAGCCATTACAATTAATTAAAATAGGAGAAAGTAAAAAAATTTGAACCTTGATATTATTCAGGTAATTAGCCAAACTATCATAACTATTCGAGTTTACAAGTGATCCTAATTATCATTTTAAACCTTTGATTCATCTTACTATTGATTTCAACTCATAAAACCTCTTATAAATGTTCTCAAGTCATTTCACAACATTATCATAATAAAATTCAAGGTTTTTAGTAAAAAATAAGGGTTTGGAAACCTTCACCACTACTTGGACCTTCTCCACCATGGCTAAGTTGGCTACTGTAACACCATATATTTCTAGATTTGCCTCATGCTATTTCTAAGTCTCATGCCATGTATTTCTCAAGAATACAAGAAAATGGCATATAAAAAGTGAATATTTTTGCATTGCGTATGGGATGAAATTTCCATTTGGTGTCCCATGGGCCATGCGAGCTCATGTATCACATTCTAATATTTAATTACATAGATATAACTCAAATCTATCATCAAAAGTGGCCTAGAACTCGTGCAAGGCAAGAGACACACAAAATTTCCATGAGGTAGCCTCGGCTAGAATTTTTCCTTTTCTGTCACAAACTTTGGAAAATCATAACTAATTCTAAAAAAATTGAAATCATACATTCTTTACCATTATAAGAAGAATAAGATGTCTACTTTATGTAAAAAATATGTCCAAGTTATTAAATATCACACAAAGGATGTTTGACATTCAAAAAAAGTGTAGAGGCCTGACTGGCAACCGGTACTGATACAGGTTTCTGTTATAAAGTTCAAAAATGTCCAATTAATTTCACAAAATCCCACTCTATACAAATGATACCAATATGGAAAGCTATAGATGTTATCTAGAGAAAAAAATTAACTTCAGACCAGTCTAGACACATCCAGACCTCGAAAACAAATCAAATAATACATGAGGTATTTCTGAACGCCTACTACTAGGAAGAAATTTTAAAAATTCATATCTCCCTCTCTTGAAATCCAAATGAGGTGGTTTAAATTGGCACAAATCTCTGTGAATGTCTAGTTTCTTGCTATAAAATTTTGTGGCAATTGGACATCATTTTCCCCCTGAGTAACAAAATTCATTTTCGAACCTAAGTGAACAGTACATCGGACATTAGAATTTTTCCCAATTTTGAAAATTCATTAGATATTCCATAGACCGCCAAAAATTCTACACTTTAGCTTCCCAAAAAGTCTCAACAAGCTCTAAATGCATACCAAATCTCAGATCAAGAAGAGCTCATTTAGGAAAAAAGTGGTATAGGTTTTTAATATAGTCAATTTTGATCCATATTAGATACCAAATATGTCCAAATAGTTTTTCTTGATGTTTGGAACCTCTTGGGTAAGTTTAAAAGTACGAATATGACTTCTATAAACTGTCTAAGTGGTCCCAAACCTGATGAATCTCAATTTGGTCATTCCACTTCCATTATTACATACAATTCCAAGATGCTAGTTTGCCATTACATATCCAAGATGCACATTTGCATACATATAACCTTAAACTTCATTTGTACAAGATACTCTAGCATAATTATACATGTTCATAACATCATAAGACATATACAACCATTGATTACAACATTTGCCATTCATTTGGCCTTAAAGAAATAAAATTTAAACACTTTCTTATCATAATCTCATCTTCCAAGGTGTGGGCTCTCATTGCCTTATCCACTTAGTCCACCTAGCATGTTATAATATTGGAGAGGAAGGAATAAGATTCAAAGAATTCCAATAGTGTAACACTTTATATTTCTAGCTTATTTATAACACATTCCCATGCCTTACATCATCAATTCCATGAAGGAAGAAAAAATCCATTAAAATAATACATTTTCTTGTGTTGCGTCGTGTATAAAATTTTCATTTGGTGTCACGCAAGCCATGTGAGCTCATACATCACATTTCCATATTTAATTGCATGAATAAAACTCATTTGCACCATAAAATGTGTCCTACAACTCATGAAATTCAAAGGAAAACTCAAAATATTCATGTATATTTTTGGCCAAAATTTGGCTCTTTTCTGACTAAACGTTGGAAATTCATAAATAATCCTAGAAAAATTGAAATCATGCATTCTTGGCCATTATGAAAAGTTACAAATGTCTACTTCATACTAAAAATATGTCCAGACCATTCCAACACAGAGGATGTTTGACACACGAAATTGTCAATAGGTCAGGCTGTCCACTTGTGCTATCACAGAATTCTGCAGCAAAGTTCAAAAATGTCCAATTAATCCCAAACAAATCCAATCCATGCAAATGATACCAATATGAAAAAATGTAGATGTTAGCTAGAGGAGCAAAATAACTCCAAATCAGCTCAGGCATGCCCAGATGTTGAAATTTAATAGAATAGTAACCGAGGTCGGGTGAAGCTCCTAATACTGGACAGAATCTTTAAAAATTCATATCTCCCTCTCTAGACCTCCAAATGAGGTGCTTCCAGTTGGTACAAGTCACTGGGAATATCTAGTTTCTTTGTATAAAATTTTGTAGTAATTGGACATCATTGGGGCCCTGTGTGACAGATTTCATTTTCAGACCAGTATGAACAATGACATGACCAAAACCATAAAATTTTCCAACTTTGAAAATTTATCAAATATTTTGTAGACTTCCAAAAATTATGTTCTTTGACTTCCCAAAAATCTCTCGACAAGCTCTAATTTCATACCAAATATCAGAGCAAGAAGAGCTCATTTGGCTAAAAAGTGACATAGGATTCTATTATGGTCAAATTTGGCTCCATATAGGATACCAAATTGTCCAAATAGCTTTCCTTGGGGTTTGGCACCTCTTGGGCAAGTCTAAAAGCATAATTAGGACTTGTATAGGCTGCCCAAATGGTCCCAAACTCCATGCATCTCATTTTGGCCATTTCATCCACACATATGCATAATTCCATAATACCATTCATGAAGCTACATTGTCCATACATACTCAATTTACACTCTATCATTCACATAACCCATTCTTTCATTTCTACATCATATATTATCATAATTACATATGTTCCAAAGGCCATAGACCATATACAAGCATAGGTTATTGAACATGAGTATGGCTTTAAAGAACCAAAACTTAGCATTATGTTGTCATCCTCTCATCCTCAAGGTGGTTAACTTCCATTACCTTGTCCACTTAGTCCACCTAGCATGTTAGATCATTGGAGAGGAGGGAATGAGATTCAAAGAATCCCAATAGCTCATCTCCCATTCAATCATATGTAATGGATGCAAAACAAGTCTTATAAATGCATGTATGGTCATGTTGACATGTGCAAACATTCAAGAAGATTTTTCATCATTTGATAATGTCATACATAGCATACAAAGGCTTGCCAAGCAAGTGAATTGGCCTCACCCAATTTCTTGTGGATATTGGGCTTGCCTCACCCATTCTTTAAGAGATTCTTGGACTCAACCATACTTTTGGGAGCCCATCTTGCTTTTAGGAGACTCTTTACTTTGTCTCAACCAATCTTAAGGGTTCTTGGCTCATCCTCATCATGGCTAAGGGTTCTTGGTCTCACCACACATAAGAAAACCTAAGCACACATCAAAAACATCATATAAAAGCATATTGTAACATCATGGCACCATGGAATTAAAGTCATGCTAGAACACTTTTCATGTCTTAAAATACACATACATACATTCAAGACAAGCTAAGTATAAATCCATGCATGAGAGAAGGTGGAGAGAGCTACCTTGTACACAATCACACACTTTTCTCTTTGGATTTAAGCTCGTCTTTTCGGCCACACACACAAAAACTTGTGGAAATGCTTTCTCTTAGCCTAGACACAATTTATGGAAGCCAATTAAGTTCATGAAACAAATTCTAAGGTTACACAACTTGCTTAGACACTAGGTTGTTCTATAAATCCCATTATAGTCCATAAATGCACATAATGAAGCAACACCCCTCAATTAATTTTAGGCCCCATTCTTTCCTTTCAAATATGATTCTTAACTCCTTTTAAGCCTCTTGGAGTCATCACACAATTAAAACAAAGAGCCTAACTACATGTTGCTTCTTTAGGTCATAATATGGAACCTAAAACACTAACTCACTTTTTATGAGTTCTAAATTTTTCCCAAGGCCTCTCCTCATTTTCATTTATCATATTTGACTCAAGATTCGGTTTAGAAAAATTTAAAACTCTCCCTAGCTAGGAGAACCCCTTTTGGCTGAGACATAGGGCAATTTTGGCCTTCTTGGAGCTTTCTTTGTTTTCTCAAAGGGAGATGTATGTGAAGAGCCTCTTAGGGATCTTGGGAGTTTATTTAAACTCTTAATTAGACCTAGGAATCATCATACAAAATCAGATTTTACAAGGTGCACTTGAAACCCTAGAATTGGCATCTTGAAATCTAATGATTTTTTATTAATTCTCTTTGCATATTTTTAATCTCCACACCCTTTTTCCTTAGAATCACCCTTGGTTGTACCTAAAAATCAAATCCTCTTAAGTCTTCTCAAGTGGGGCGAAATGGTGGAGAAGGGGGGCAAAGGGTAGCAACCATGGAAGAAGAAAATACCTTGTTTTCATGGCTTTTCTCACTTGAATCTTGTGTTCTTTGAGCCCCTCTCTTCAAATCCGAATTTTCCCCTCAATTTCTCCTTTAAAATAGATCCATATACTTCATTATAATCATAGGAAATAAAGGAAAATGAAGGAGAAGAGATTTGGAAGAGAAAGAGCATGAAAAACTACTAAATTTCCATACCTTAAGCTTTTGATTTCTCCTCCTCTTTGCCTTCCTCTTATGCGCCACTCTCCCTAGGGTTTTCCTCTGATTTTGGGCAGACCTTGGTCGTGCAACATGAAGGGAGAAGAAGGGTGCATCATATATATAGGCGGGAGAAAGTTACACTTTTCAAAAATTCTCATTTTGCCCTTTGTCCTTGGCATTTTCTTTTCTCCTTCGTTTTAGCTCATTTTTTAGAACCGTCTTTTCTATTATAAAATTTAAGTTCCCAATTTAATAAAATACCTTTGGAATCACTCAATTTGGAGCTAAAACCTTATCAAATGAACCGGTCCAAGTTTGGGTCAACTAACATTGGAAAACATCCACCGAAAGGGGATTTAACTGTCTTAGGACTTCTTATGGTTTTTAGGGCTTCTGGGAACCCTTGGCAACTCAAAACTTTCATTTAAAAAGCCCTCCTATATGTTTTTCCAAAATTTACACTTATTTACGCAAATGCCATTATGTTTTGTCAGTTTTCGTCACAATTTTGTTTCTTCATTTTAGCTCCATTTTTTTTTCGTCTGAGCCTGGGATTCTCATTTGTTGGAGTCTAGAATGCTTTCCAAATTTTTTGGGACTTTAATGACATCATTTCGAGGGACTTCCTTTTGTATCCAGTAAATTTTGTTCATTGATGGAGAAATCGTATATTACATTTTTCATATTTTCTCTGATTTTCAGAAAATCAGATGTTACAAATAGCTCATCTCTCTTTCAATCATACATAAAAGTTGCAAACAAGTCTTACAAATGTATCCATGGGCATATTGACATGTGCAAACATTCAAGAAGTATTCTTGGCATTTGAAAAAGTCATACATGGCATACATATGCTTGCCAAGTAGGTGGATTGGCCTCACCTATTCACTTGTGGATTTTGAACTTGCCTCACCCATTCTTCAAGAAGTTTTTTACTCTACCTTGCTCTTAGGAGTCAACCTCACTTTTGGTAGACTCTTTATTTTGTCTCAACTAATTCTAAGGGTTCTTGGCTCATCTTCAACATAGCTAAGGGTTCTTAGCTTCACTACACTCAAGCAAACCAAAGCAAGCATAATAAACATCATTTGAAAACATAATGCATCATCATGGTACCATGGAACAAGAGCTCATGCTAGAACATTTTTCATGGCTTAAAAACACACATACACACATTCAAAGACAAGGCAAGCATACATCCATCCATGAGAAAAGGAGGAGTGAGCTACCTTGGATGAAATCACACACTTTTCTTCTTGCATTTGCTCTCCCTTCTACGGCCTCACACACACAAAGGTGTGGGATTGATTTTTCTTGGCCTAAACACAATTTATGGGAACCAATTAGGTTCATGAAATTAATTGTATGGTCACACATCTTCCTTAAACACTAACTCGATCTATTAACCACTTTATGATTCCAAGAATGCACCTAATGAAGCAACATCCATCAAATGAGTTCTAGGCTCTATTCTTTCCTTTCATATATGATTCTTGACTCCTTTTAAACCTCTTGGAGTCATCACACAATTAAAACAAAGAGCCTAACTACATGTTGCTTCTTTAGGTCATATTGTGGAACCTAAGACACTAATTCATTCTCTAGGCCTCTTAAATTTTTCCAAGGTTTTCCTTTATTTTTATTCATCATATATGACTCAAAAGTGGGCTTGAAAAAATTTAAAACTCTCACTAAGTGTCCCATCCCCTTGAAGCTGAAACTATATAGCATTTGGCCTCCAGGGATGTTTGCTTTGTTTTCTACGTGGAAGATGCATATGGGGAGACCTTTAGGGATCTTAAGAACTCATTTAAACGTTCATTTAGGCCTAGGAATAATTTCATCAAATCATATTTTCAAAGGAACCCATGAAACCCTAAGTGTGCCACCTTGAAAATCAATGGCCTTTTCTTGAATTTCTTTGCATATTCTTACTCTCCTCCCTTAAATTCATGGAATTCACCCTTGGTTCTACACAAAATTCAAACCCTATTATAGCTACATATATGGGGCGAAATAGGGAGAAGGAGGAGGAATAGCTATCATAGGGTAAAGATTTTACCTTGTTTTTCCTTGTTTTCTTGCTTGTTTCTCACTTTCCTTGTCCGTCTCTCTTCAAATATGACTTTTTCCCTTAATTTCTCCCTTAAAACAGATCCGTATACTTCAAAATAATCATAATAAGGAAAGGGAAATGGAGAAGAAAAGGTTTGCAAGGGAAAGAACATAAAAAACTACCAAAAATTCATACCTTTTAGCTTTGATTTCTCCTTCTCTTCCTCTTCCTCTTGTGCACCACTCTCCTAAGGTTTTCTCTCTAGTTTAGGATAGAAACATATGAAGCTAAATAAGTAGGAGAGTGGGGCGCCCTATATATAGTTGGAGGAAGAAAGACTTTTCAAAAATTTCTATTTTGCCCTTCGTTTTTGGCATTTTTGTTTCTAATTCGTTTTAGCTCCTTTTTTAGAGCTATCTTTTCCATTATAAAATTTAGGTTCCTGATTTAGTAAAATGCCTTTGGAATCACTCAAATTGGAGCTAAAACCTTCCTAAATAAATCTATCAAAGTTCGGGTTCACTGACATTAGAAAACATCCACCGGAGGAGTTTTAGCTGTCTCGGGGCTTCCCATAGTTTTCAGGGCCTTTAAGAACCCTGGAGAACTTAAAACTTTCATTTAAAAAGCCCTCTTATAAGAATTCGAAAATTTTCTCAAAATAATGAAAATGCCTTTATGTTTCTTTTTGTTTGAGCCTGAGATTCTCATTTTTAGGAGTCTAGAATACTTCACAAATTTTTTGGGACCTTAACTAAGCCATTTCAAGGGACTTGCTTTTGTATCTGGTGAATTTCATTCGTTTACATTGAAACCCTATGTTATATTTCTCACGTTTTCTCTCATTTTCAGAGAATTAGATATTACATTTCTCCCCCCTTAAATAAAGTTCATCCACAAAATTTAGGATACACTTTCTCTTACTCTTTTATATTCTGGCTAACTACTTGTTTTCTTTCCCTTCTTCCTAGCTCTATATGTTTCTCAGCCATTTCACTCTGAGTTTTTCTCAATCATGGAATTTTCATACTAACTCTTAATGAGAGTTCTATTGTTATAGAATACATGCTAGTTTTTCTCATAAGGGAAAGAAGTTCTGGCACTAAAGACCTATCTTGGGAGAGCTTACTAATCATATTTGATTAGTTTCAACCTATCTGTAGGAGTTAACATTCTTTTTAGTGGACTAATTTACATATCTCAGGAGGTGACTTATTTCATATCAAATCTCCCATATCCTCTCCTAATGGCTTCTCATAAAGTCTCATCATCTTTTTCTGATCATTACATCTATAAGAGGTTTTTGTCTGTCTACTTACTTATTTACATGTACTGTCCACTATTCATCTCTGCGTTCCTTCTTACTAGCTCATTCCATGATTACAATTCATATTTCTTTCCATCATAGGCCTCATATCTCAATTGCTTACTGGGATTATAGCTCCTTTGAGGAGTTTCTACTTTAATGATCTCAGTTTCTCAATTTACTACTACATCTGTATCGGTAGGCTGGGACTTTTCCTCACTCTCTTTACTCACTTATAGTGGCATTTTATAGTCCTTCATTTCAACATTGATAGGCCTAACATATGTGTCTCATACTGGCATTAAAGAGCAACTACCACTGACTACTGTTGAGCTCTGATGGGATGCTAGTTATACTCACAGTTTCACTCACTGGAGGCATGCTGTACCACTTACCTCATGTAAAAAATGCACCTAACCCCTTTCTGAATACATAGTCTAGCATATAAGGATCTCCTTGTCCCTTGGTCAGGGCTAAAATATGATGGGTAGTGGTTCATCTGGCTCTAACTTTGGAAAGCTATTTTCTTACTTTTCTCATCCCATATACTATACTTATCTCTCAAGAAATCTAGTTTAACTATTTGAGTAAAGCCTTCATATCTCTGTGGTAACGATCTACCAGACTCAAGATATCTCTAGTCTTTGAGACAAAAGTTAACTGAAATTGTACTAGTTTATAAGACTAACTGCTCTGTAAAAACTATCTCAGGCCATCATCTCACTAGAGAACTATCATGCTATAATTGGGACTCTCTGTAACTCTGTGGGATCTACTATGATCCTTAGGTCTACTGCGACCTCTCAGAGCCCTACTAGGGCCTGTTGTAACCTGTTGTGCTATGCTAAGATCTATTGTGATCCATCTCTGGGAGACATCAAAGCCTAAGATCACTGTATTTGATAGTAAAATATATGCTCACTAAGTTTGGTGACCACTGCTCATAATAACTGAGGTTAAACTCAGAGGTACATCATGCTCTTTGTACAAAGTGGGTTCCATGTCATTTGATTCTCTAAGATCCCATCATTCTGATACTCAGGAACATTTTAACTTTTCTTTACTACTCCTTATGGGATCTTCAAGTTCCCACTTCAGCCTCTTTTTACTTAGGCTTTCTTTTCTTACTCTATTAGCTTACTTACTTTATGTGTACTCGTTCTAACTTTCTTCTCATATCCTGTAGTTTTTGAATATGCCCACATTCTGATTTTAAGTGCCTTAACATTAAGGCATCTCCCGCTCTGAGTGTGGCTAACATTTCTGGCAGGAAAGAGGCTATAAGCTGGTCCCTTCTCATTTGTTTACATATGCTACAAGGGACTAAGACTATACACACTGAACTCACGTTATCTGAATCTAAACATTCTTTACTAGGGATTCCTTTCTGCATGCTTTTCTTATCATTTTGATATTATTGGAGTCCTTTTACCTTCTTTTTTTTTCTGACTTATCTTGTCATTTCACTAGTTAGAATACCTTTCGATTATCAGGAAACTTTGATGATTGATGTCATCATTTGCTATGCACTCAAGTTACATTACTACTCGGTTGGCCACACCTAATATCATGTAACCTTTGTTACAAGCTCATGACTGAGCTCAAAGCCATTATTGCTTGTATATTATAAGTTTCCCAATAATCTATAGTTTTCCCCTCTTACTTTTCTTTATCTGCCCTATTCTTATAGGATACTTGGGAAAAATAGGATTCTTCCTCTGCTTCATCCCGAGATCACTTTACATTGCACGACTGTTTTTACTTCGGGCACTATCATACAAAAAGGCCATCTATGCCAATGACAAGTGTGCTTCCTCAAGTACTCAAGCACATCAACTAGATATTTGTTCTTAATCTATTATGTCATCGGCTTGAACACTATCATATATTCTCTTTTCTTTTATCTTTACTATCCTTTTACTTAGGTAAAAGGATGTTCTACTACTGTGTAACGTCTCTTCTAATACCCCTTTTTATAATATATATTTGTGAAGAATTCCTTATTGGAGTTTAATCACTTTTTCTATTTTAATTATTCCTTCACAATAAAATCTAATGAAAGGCGTAGCGGACTACAACAATAACAACAATACACTGTAATTTATACAAAACTAGTTCAAGAGTTCCTTTGTAAGGGAATGAGATCATACAAGTCACATCACATCAAAAGGGAATCTATCCTATAGCCATTCAAAAAGAAAATTCCAAGATAACAAAAAGGTTAGTATCAACGATTGGGCCTATGTTCATGCAAATTGAGGAGTAGGAGGGTCAACTCCACCCACTGGGAATGTATGGGACTCTAGCTCTCCTGGGGACACAAAATATATCAGTACAGCACGAACAATGTCATCACATGATATGATGCGTATATTATGGATGACGAAGACCCATCCTCGGAGTGGGAATTGGATCCACTCCGCCTGGAGTTCTAGTGTCACTTGATAAATCGACATCTAAGAAAAATATAAACCACAATAGAGTGAGAAATAATTTTCTCAGCAACATAGATAGGATCAATACCACCTAATATCCATGAAGAAGAGTCAAGTGCTTTTAACAAACAACAAGCAATATAGTGGTAAGACAGTTAATTTACTGAACAATATAAGCAGAGAGACATACTTATCAGCAATATCTAACATGAATATGAAATAGCAAAGTGAATAGGCATATTACATCTAAAGATAGGACGTGAATGAAATACAAGAATTGTCTCAACATAATTGATATTCAGCAATTGCAAGATATTCAAGAGATTTCTACATGCATCTACATGCATAGAATAGAGAAGGTATCAAAACAATATTTATTCTCTCTTGACTATTAGGCCTTGGAGACTGCCAAGCCCAGCACTTAGATCGTACTGCACTGGCTTTAGTAGGCTTGCCAGGCCCAGCACTTAGATCATGCCGCACTAGCTTCAACAGGCTCAAGCCCAGCTCGTCTTGCACTGCCATGACATAGCAGGCTCATCACTACTTCCTTTACTGAGGCGTCCCCCTGTGGGTACCCAAGGAAAGTCATGTAAAATGCTACCATAAAATGTCATCCAAGCCATCATTTGATCAAGGCATATAGGTATATTTGGGAAAGAACTGCCTTGCACAGCTCTGCACATAAATAATCTCAGTAGCATGACTGTGTACTAGAGTCCAAAAATTAATGGTTTAGAAAAGTATTTTTGAAATTAGACATCCAACACAACAATAGCTACTCAATTGCCAACTCTGGCGTACACAGGGCTCATCCCCTGGATAAGGCTACTCCGCCATATATATTGGTCAGTCCTTTACCAAATAACCCATGCTCATATAATCAAGAAACAAACAGCATATTATCCATGTCAAGAAATCAAACAGTATATCAGCACAACAAACAGCACAATTTTAGAACACATGTTACCATATATTCTATTCTTGACATAATACTGCATAATTTTTCAGCTATCATAAATAAGCTCCAAAATTTACAAAATAAATATCAGCATAATCCAGACAGCACATAGGACATCTTAGATCACAATAATCATGCAGAACATATCAAATATCATCAAGGAAAATTCAAGAACCTTTTGGTCAACACTTTTTCTCAAAGATTTGACTTTTTATACAATGATCCATAATTCACCAAAATTTCACCATAGGCCTTATTTTTCATGTGGATTAACCAAATTTAGTTGGATTTAAGAAAATTCTTCCCTAGGTATATGTACATGTGTTGGCTGAACCTATGCATCCAAGAAGACATTTGATTTTGCTTCATTTTCATGTCACTAAATAGCCACACATACATATTCAAGGATGATAAACAAAAGTCCTCAATCAATTTCTAGAGATTTCATATGTATTGTACAATTTTCTCAAGTTAAGATTCTAGGGTTCCTTGCCAATTTCTTCATGAAAATCAAAGTTGTATTAATCTTCCTCTTCCTTAGGCTTTCTTCCATCACTTCTCCCTTTATTTTCTCTTCAATTTCTCCCATGGCATCTTAAAACACAAAGCTTCTTGATTTGTAGAAAAATTGCCAAGATTAGGAATTTTCTTGAATCACATGAATCCATCAGCCATATATATGATTTCTCCATCTTTCCTTCATCTTTTCTTGGCTAGAATCCATGGAAACAACAAAATTTCCCATCCCCTCTTGCCATGGACGAAAATTTAAGAAAAGAAGAAGAGAAACTTCTTGGAGAAAAATAGAAGAAAAACCAAAAAGAAGAAAGGCTATCTATTTTACCTTAGCTCCGCTGTGTTGGATTTTTCCCGGTGGCTTTTCCTTTTCTCTTCCTTCTCTCTTCTCTTCTTCCTTAGGCTGAGCTTCTTCTCCTTCTCCTTCTCTTTGTCTTGGCCGAATTTTGGTGTGTATTTTGTGTGTGAGAAAATGGCATGAAAGTGTGGATGGTTTATATATATATGCTAGTTATGAATGGTCAAGATTTAATTAACTTTAAGGTGGAAGATCTTGGCCTTTAGATTACATGAATGATCAAGATTTAACCTTGAAATAAGAGATAAAATGTAGGCCTTTAGATTAGATCAAAGGTGATGGTTTGATCTTGAAAAGGTGAAGAAATCTAAGCCATTAAATTGCATCAACGGTTTAAGATCATATCATGTTTTACAGACAAATATTAGCCATTGGATTATCCAAGTTACTTTTTCGTAAAGTTTGAAGATAAGGTTGCATTTAATGTCGCTTAAGTCAGCGTCTATGTCATGCTTAAGTCAGCAATCATTGTGTGAGATTTTCAAGATTTGCTAACACAAGCCTGTGCAATCACTCTGTAGCTCTTGCAGCTTCTAAAATATCTTATTAAATCTGCATTTTCTAAGTTCTCTGCTAATGTGGGTCCCGTTTAATGTTTCCAAAAGTCCCGAGGAGTCTCCAAAGTCAAGTATGAGGAGCCAGGGACTAAAATACAAAGAAAAGTTATATGCAGGGCAAAATATATAACTTGCCCGAAAGTTTAAGAAACTCTAGTTTCACCCTCTATTCGTGGCTTTAGGCACAAATATCAAGAAATCGGGTAAGAATCTCAAAAATCTGTGACCCACAATTAAATTCAGTTTGATGGGGCGGATCTAATGACGTCACGTTGTCCCGATGGCCGGGCGAGATCCAGTCTGAGATCTAGTTAGCCCGATCAGTAGCCATGAGCTAGGTAGAAAAGAAGTTGTAATAACTATAGAAATAGAAATAGCTAAGAAACCCTGAAGGAGTTTCAGGGGTTATTTATTCCCCTAATATTCCCATTCCTTCTAGAAAAACTATCAAGTTTTGTTCGGGTGGCAAATGATCATTTTGCCCCTAGACCCCCTAAAATCTCAAAAATTCCTATGGGTACTATTCAGCTTACAGTTCTCATATACGAAGCTATTTCATTCAAATTCTTTTTATTAAAGCTTAATAAATTCATTACATAAAATACTAAATAATTAGAAAATCTAAATTTTAGGGATGTTACATACTGGCTATCTCTGTTGCCAGTTCAGGTCTCTTACGCTCAAGAGCACCTGTATTTTCCCAGGGTTCCTCTACTTGTTCACTCTTTAGAATGTCAAGGGGGTCTACTTTTTCTCTCATACTCTTACTCTGCTCTTAACTAAACCGTCCCTTGGTAAGAAAATTTCTATTACCTATAACCCCAAGAATTACCTTCTATAGCACTCTCGGCTTACACTCTTTCTCTGTATAATGCAAGACTTGCCTTCTCAGGCGGTCTCTAACTCTTTCGAGCTTCCCTGAGAGTATTAAGGCACTAACTATTTATCTCAACTCGTTTCTATGCTCGGATCAAAGTTAGGCTTTCTCTCTCTGTTTAGCCTCTTTAGCCTTATCCCCAGGAGCATAGTATATTGATTTTAGGGTTCTACTAAACCAATCTAGGATATGTACTTTTAATGTCTGGATTCTACCTTGATGGAACTTATGCTCTACTGGGTGCTCTAATCACTCACGTGCCTTACCCTATATCATTCTTATATTAGTGAGCTCATCTAACTAACTATCAGACCCTATTCGTTTACTTTTCTGGACTCAGTCTACTCATTTAGTCATTGCTAAAGCGAGGGCATCTCTTCTGTGGCTAGTTTCTCAGCTTTTCCTCGCTTCCTTTATCACTGTACTTTTACAATTCAGGAAGGCCTATCTTGGGGAATTTGCTAACCTCTATTGCGTGGTCTCCCTAACTCAGGATGTCTTATCTTTCCTTTCTCGATCTAGAGAGAACTTTCGATTAGCCTTTTAGTCAAATTAATTTCTCCTTTTATACATCTCACTCAGATGATGCTACTGGTCACTTCCTGTAGGCTTTAGCTTATATTTAGCCTTAGCTACCTATCTCATTAAGCCTATAGCTGACAATAACTTAGTATCCCCTAAACTATCCTTATTCTCTCCCGAGCCTCTATCACTGGGCTAATCATACTTATCTTTAGGTGTTACTTATGAGGTACACCCTTCTAGGCCACTCACTATGTGCCTCACTACTGGTAGCCATATCTTACGTAAATTTTGAGGCTATATTAACATTTCGTCATTCAGCATCTCACAGGGTAGCACCCTAGGTTGGAGTCAATGCCTTAAAGGTGGCTCTCAACAACCTTACTGTCCCTGTGTCTAACTTTCTTTGATGTTGAGCTTTTTCTCAGTCTCAACTGCTAAGCCCACTGATTTCTTACTAATCTTCCATGATTATTCACTACTCCTTTTCTCTGCTTATACTAGGATTTCCACTCATTGTGGATCGACTGATCCCTTTTAGTTCATTTCTCAAGTTAGCCTAAATATGACCAACAAGGCATTCATATTGCCATTCACTGCGGCTAGTATATCATTCATTGCGGCTAATTAGCCTCGAGTTTACCTTAGTCTCCTATCTAAGTATTGGCCTCACTGCTTCATGAAATAATTGGTTGCGGCTAAGCAATTAATTGGTCGCGGCTAATGGCCTCTGATTGGCTTACTTCTCAATGAATTGGAAACTCACCTTTAGCTATAACCCAAGCCTCATTACCTCTATATCCAGCCCATCATTAAGCTAGAAGATTCTACCTCTTGCTTCATTCATACATAACTAGCTATCATCTCCAAGTTGTCAAGGCTCTAAGGAGTGTAGCTTGTAACTCAAACCTCTAGCCTGAGGGAATTAGCCTTTTGGGCTCTAAAATTTATTTAGATATTGGGTGTTGTGGCTAGGGGGTGACTCTTTTTCTCACTTCCCTTCTAGGCTAGTCCCATATAGCTGTAGTCTCATCTCATACCATGCTGCATCCTACTTGTCTCTGCATTACGCAGGACATCTCGGAATGGTCTGAGTATGACTATTAGGGAGAATTAGGTCTCACACTCTCTCTCTGGCAAGCCTCTTCATATCAATGAGATCTTTTCTCATCGTTCATATTTGGGGCTTGCCATTGATCCCGACGAGCTATCATATCACATAGAGCTCCAGTCGTTAGATTAATTAGCTTTGCTCAAGCTATGCTAGAGGTCAGCCTTTCCCGATGTTCACTATCTATTCCAAGACCATTCTACAACTTACTTATCATAAATATAGCCACAAATTATCTTCACACACCTAAAATGTCTCATACAAGGCTTTACATATCTATATAAGCCTTTGCATAGCCCTATTACTACATCCACAAGCCAAATCCAATCTAAGAGAGGATAGAATTTTTCTTTGATACCAATAAATGTAACACCATAGATTTCTAGCTTTGCCTCATGCTATTTCTATGCCTCATGCCATGTATTTCTCAAGAATACAAGAAAATGACATATAAAAAGTGAATATTTTTGTATTGCGTATGGGATGAAATTTCCATTCGGTGTCCCGTGGGCCATGTGAGCTCATATATCATATTTTAATATTTAATTGCATAGACAAAAATCAAATCTATCATCAAAAGTGGCCTAGAACTCGTGCACGGCAAGAGACACACAAAATTTCCATGAGTAGCCTCGACTAGAATTTTGCCTTTTTTGTCACAAATTTTGAAAAATCATAACTAATTCTAGAAAAATTGAAATCATGAATTATTTACCATTATAGAAAGCTAAAGATGTCTAATTTATGCCATAAATATGTACAGGTCATTTGAAAGCACACAAAAGACGTTTGACATTCAAAAAGGTGCAGAGGTCCAACTAGCTACTGGTACTGATATAGGGTTTTGTTATAAACTTCAAAAATGTCCAATTAATTTCAAAAAAATTCACTCCATGAAAATAATACCAATATAGAAATCTATAGATGTTAACTAAAGGGAAAAAATAACTTTAGACCAGTCTAAGCACATCTAGAGCTCGAAAACTAATCAAACAATACCTAAGGTCTATTTGAACACCTACTACTGGGTATAAAATTTAAAAATTCATATATCTCTCTCTAGACATCCAAATGAGGTGGTTCAAATTGGCACAAATCTTTGGGAATGTCTAGTTTCTTGCTATAAAATTTCGTGGCAATTGGACATTATTTGCCTCTTGAGTAACAAAATTCATTTTCGGACCTGAGTGAATAGTACATTGAACCAATTTCAAAAATTTTCCCAACTTTGAAAATTCATAAAATATTCTATAGACCTCTGAAAATTCTTCCCTTTAGCTTCCCAAAAAGCTCTCAAAAATTTCTAAATGCATGCCAAATCTTAGATCAATAAGAGCTCATTTGGGTAAAAAGTAGTATAGGTTTTCAATATGGCCAATTTTGCTCCATATTAGATACCAAATGTGTCCAAATGGTTTTTCTTGATGTTTGGCACCTCTTGGACAAGTTTAAAAGCATGAATATGACTTATATAAATTGCCCAAGTGGTCGCAAACCACATGCATCTCAATTTGGTCATTCCACTTCTATTATTACATACAATTCCAAGATGCTAGTTTGCCATTACATATCTAAGATGCACATTTTCATACATATAACCTTAAACTTCATTTGTATATGATACTTTAGCATAATTATACATGTTCATAACATCATAAGACATATAAAACCATTGATTACAACATTTGCCATTCATATGGCCTTAAAGAAGCAAAATTTAAACACTTTCTTATCACAATCTCATCTTCCAAGGTGTGGGCTCTCATTGCCTTGTCCACTTGGTCTACCTAGTATGTTAGAATATTGGAGAGGAGGGAATGAGATTCAAAGAATCCCAATAGCTCATCTCCCTTTCAATCATACATAAAAGATGCAAACAAGTCTTACAAATGTATGCATGGGCATATTGACATGTACAAACATTCAAGAAGTATTCTTGGCATTTGAAAAAGTCATACATGGCATACATAGACTTGCCAAGTAGGTGGATTGGCCTCACCCATTCACTTGTGGATTTTGAACTTGCCTCACCCATTCTTTAAGAAGCTTTTTACTCAACCTTACTCTTGGGAGTCAAACTCACTTTTGGGAGACTCTTTACTTTGTTTCAACCAATTCTAAAGGTTCTTAGCTCATCCTCACCATGGCTAAGGGTTTTTGGCTTCACTACACTCAAGCAAACCAAAGCAAGCATAATAAACATCATTTGAAAATATAATGCATCATCATGGTACCATGGAACAAAAGCTCATGCTAGAACATTTTTCATGGCTTAAAAATGTAACATCCCATAATTAATTAAGGTGTTAATCACGGATTAGATTAATTAGGAATAATTAATATGGGTTGAGATTTAATTGAGATAGAAATCCTATCTAGGCTTAAATTAATAGATTATGATAAGAGGCTAATGGAGGCCCAATGGGTTAGGTGCAGACCCAACCCAATTTAGTGTGATAGAGGCCCAAAATCCACCTTGTATAGACTCTTCTAAGTGGCCCAATAACCCTTGTGCAGACCCACATTCTTGAGCTCTTCCAACTTAGCCCAAACTTAATTAAACTTTAGCAACCCAATGTATAAGAATTGGCCCAACAAAATTCTGCAGCCCAACACTTTAAAACTGGTCCAATAAGCTAAAATCTGAAGCCCAAATGAAGTTGGACCTTGGAGCAACCCATGACCCAACTTAAACCCAACTAAAACCCTAATACATTAGCCTCTTCCTCATACGTGCTGAAACATAAAACTCAAGAAGCAAAATTCGGAGGTTGAGAAGGAGGCTAAGGTTGGGGGCAAGAATTCTACATTTTCTCACATTTAGAGTAAGATTTAGCTAAGGTAATAGTTATACAACTTAATCTCTTCATCTTTCTCTTTAATTTAGCCCGATTAGTTTTTCATTTGGAGCATTTTCATCCTACCCAAAATCTAAAATGTGGAAATTTGGGGATTTTCTTGGTGAAATTCGTAGGTTGAGGTTAGGGCTAACCTTGGGTGAGTTTAAACCTCCATTTTGATGCTTCATTTGTTAATTTGAGACCCCCATAGCTTATTTATAAAATGGATATTAATTCTGTACGAATTTGCTTAGGATTTTGGGTGGAATATTGAGTTTTCTGGTGAAGGACACTCTAATCCGAATTTAAGATTTATGGTGGCTGTTGCAATTTGTCTACAAGTGAGGTAACCGGGTTTATATCAATTCCATGTATATATTTGATTTAATTTCATATGTTGCTGTATATGAATGATTTGAAATGTTGAATGAATTGGTTGGCTATCTGTTGAATTGTGATTGGACCTTGTGAGTCCATGGTGGAGCTGTGGTGTGGCTGCCACCCGTGCATGTGCTTCGATCGAGCACCGGGTTATGATCAAACCCAGATGCACTGAGCCCCAGTTGTGCTCAATAGGGAGTAGGTGCCGTGGACAAGCCCCTCCCGGTGTTATTGGCCTTTAACATGTGATAATATGATTGCTAGTATGAGATAGTAATCATGATAGCCTAATTGTTTCATTTGCTGATATGATGGATATGATTCTGATGTTGATTTTAATTCATGCTTATATGCTAATTAAACTAGATATATGATGGAATTGCTTTGGTTACTGAGATTTATATCTCACCTCGTTTTATGGGATTAATATTTCAAGTGAAGGTTCCTTGGGTAAGGATAAGGGTAAGTAAGTGGATGAACATCCATGAGCTGAGGCTGGGTGTGGGGAGCTACACTTGGTCTGAGTAGAATAGGGTAGATGCAATTTTGTTATTAGTTTACATAGCATCATCATGTAATCATGTTATCAAGTGTAGGTGTTTATATTTTGTTTGATTGAAATGTAACCGTTAAGGATTTAAATCTCATTACAGTTGAATATTGATGTATGAACTTATAGTATCATATATATAGTTTTGTTAAAATTGTGATATCGATTACCATATGGGAATTGTAGTCATATGATGCCTTGGATATGGACCTAAGCTATTGATGAATGAAATATCTATAGAATGTGCATGGGATGTTAATTGTTGCTAATGCATGTGTTCTTGCTGTCATTTATCCATGAATTTGCTGATATGAGCTAGTTAGGCAAGTAGGAAGTAGTATTTAAATTTTGCAATGGTAATGGATGGATCGATGGGTAAATAGGGTAGATCAACACCATTAGAATCACATAAAATAAGGGAAGGTGGACTTGGAGTGTTTCTAAGATGAGATTTGGAGTGTAGAGGGAGAAATTTGGGTAATGTAGCCCTAGGAGGAAGTCTCGCCATGGCTAAGAAGGCTTCGCCACGGCCAAATGAGAGACAAAGCCGAAGGGTGCTGCGGCATAACCAATCCCGCTACGAAGCAAGGGAAGAAAATTGGCCCAGGGAGTGACAGTGGCGAGGACCGCCGCGGCTTGAGAAATCTCGCTGCGGTGCAAAGCAAAAAAAATTGCCCAAGAGGGTAACAAAACTAAAACTTGCCACGGCGCATTATGTCCTACTGCGATGCAAGTCAAGGAAATTTATTAAGAGTTAGGCAGAAGCAAAACTCACCGCGGCGCAAATATATTGCGCCGAGGCGAGAATCATGGGAGTTGAGAACAGTAGTTCCAGGAGGCGTTTCCACCGCAGCGCCACATAGGTTGGCCGCGTCGAGATTTGTGAAACTTGTCCAGTGATTCCAGAGAACAACTGGGCCATGGCGGGGAAGGTATAGGCTACTGCGTAAGTCCCCAACCTATTCCTTTTAGCCTAGAAACCCCAATTTTTTTAACGGTAATGGTAAGAGATGATATAGGAACACTTATGAGAGGTTATTGGGTATTGAAACTGATGAACGGTTGAATTATAAACCCCTTATGGTAGTAGGATTTCTTTTATGCAAATTTTGTTTTTTTGAGGTGGTATGGTGATGACCCTAACATCAAGGTTCAAAATTTTCCCATATTTTCACAATGTGATAAATTGTAACCACTCAAACCTTGATAATTAATTATTAATCGTATATTTCACCATAATTACAATGGTTAGAAGGTAGGGTTGTCATAAAAAACACACATACACACATTCAAAGACAAGGCAAGCATACATCCATGCATGAGAGAAGGAGGAGTGAGCTACCTTGGACGAAATCACATACTTTTCTCCTTGAATTTGCTCTCTCTTCCACGGCCTCACACACACAAAGGTGTGGGATTGATTTCTCTTGGTCTAAACACAATTTATGGGAACCAATTAGGTTCATGAAATTAATTCTAAGGTCACACATCTTCCTTAAACACTAACTTGGTCTATTAAGCCCTTTATGGTTCCAAGAATGCATCTAATGAAGCAACATCCATCAAATGAGTTCTAGGCTCCATTCGTTCCTTTCATATATGATTTTTGACTCTTTTTAAGCCTCTTGGAGTCATCACAAAATTAAAATAAAGAGCATAACTACATCTTGCTTCTTTAGGTCATATTATGGAACCTAAGACACCAATTCATTCTCTAGGCTTCCTAAATTTTTTTCAAGGTTTCCTCTCATTTTCATTCATCATATATGGCTTAAAAATAGGCTTGAAAAAAATTAAAACTCTCCCTAGGTGTCCCATCCCCTTTAAGGCGAGACTATGTAGCATTTGGCCTCTAAGGATGTTTGCTTTGTTTTCTATATGGAAGATGCATATGGAGAGACTTCTAGGGATCTTAGAAACTCATTTAAACATTCATTTAGGCATAGAAATAATTTCATCAAATCATATTTTCAAGGAAAATCATGAAACCCTAGTTTGCCACGTTGAAAATCAATGGCATTTTCTTGAATTTCTTTGCATATTCTTACTCTCTTCCCTTAAATTCATGGAATTCACCCTTAGTTCTGCCTAAAATTCAAGCCCTATTATAGCTACATATATGGGGCAAAATAAGGAGAAGAAGAGGGGAGGAATAGCTACCATAGGGTAAAGATTTTACCTTATTTTTCCTTGTTTTCTTGCTTATTTCTCACTTTCCTTGGCCTTCTCTCTTCAAATATGAATTTTCCCCTTAATGTCTCCCTTAAAACAGATCCGTATACTTTAAAATAATCACAAGAGAGAAAGGGAAATGGAGAAGAATAGATTTGCAAGGGAAAGAACATGAAAAACTACCAAAAATCCATACCTTTTAGCTTTGATTTTTCCTCCTCTTCCTCTTCCTCTTGTGCACCACTCTCCTCGGGTTTTCTCTCTGGTTTAGGGTAGAAACATATGAAGCTAAATAAGTGGGAGAGTGGGGCGCCCTATATATATAAGTGGAGGAAGAAAGACTTTTCAAAAATTTCCATTTTACCCTTCATTTTTGCCATTTTCGTTTCTAATTCATTTTAGTTTCTTTTTGAGAACTGTCTTTTCCATTATAAAATTTAGGTTCCCAATTTGGTAAAATGCCTTTGGAATCACTCAAATTGGAGCCAAAACCTTCTCAAATAAATTTGTCAAAGTTTGGGTTCACTAACATTAGAAAATGTCCGCATAAGGGGTTTTAGTTGTCCCGGGGCTTCCAATGGTTTTCAAGGCCTCTGAAAACCCTAGAGAACTCAAAACTTTCATTTAAAAATCCCTCATGTGAGAATTTCAAAATTTTCTCAAAATGACAAAAATGCCCTTACATTTTATCAACATTTCGTTACATTTCATTTCTTCATTCTAGTTCCATTTTTCTTTCCGTCTAAGCCTGGGATTCTCATTTTTAGGAGTCTAGAATTTTTTCCAAATTTTTTGGGACCTTAACTAAGCCATTTTGGGGGACTTGCTTTTGTATGCAATGAATTTTATTCGTTCACAGAGAAACTATATGTTATGTTACTCGCATTTTCTCTCATTTTCAGAAAATCGGATATTACTGGAACCTAAAACCCTAGTTTGGAGACTCTCGTTGTGACTTGGTATATCCATATCATGGCGTAAGTGACTACTAGAGCTCAAAATTGACAACTCGCACCTTGTACTGCAACTTAAGGCTTTCGCATCGTGGCAAAGGTGGTATTGAAACTTGTCATCCAATTTATTCGAATTGAGTCACAGCGGAGTGGGATTCTGTTACCCTTATTGGGTAAAATTTTCATCTTGCGCTATGGTAGGACATCTCGTGCCATGGTGTTCTCATTTCTAACTGATTTTTGGCTATGATTTAAGATGTTTTGGCCGTGGCTCAACTTCATTTTGCACTTACACTCTTATTTTCATACTCCCTAATCAATTACCACTAGTCTTATATGGATTCTGGGATCCTAATGGCTAACATACATGGGTTTCTAGATCCCCCAACTCCTAAATATCTTGATTCACTAATCTTTATTGTTCAGGGGTCTTGGATTGAATTAGAGCAATCAAACTTAATTTTATATTAGCCAATTCCTATTCCAAGACAACAAAAATGGTTTAACCATAAATGTTTACAAGACTAATGCTTAATGGTCATGAAAGGTCACATCATACATCAATTATTAGTCAATTACAATCACAATATTCAATCCCATGATAATTATATCACATAGACAATCCCTACACTTGGCAATTTATGATGCAATGTGGCAAATATACAAAAACTAATATTCTCATTACACAAGCCTAATCTAACAAGGTTTCTAAACCTATGTGCTATCAAACCATACATTAGGCTTCCATTAATTTCTCCTTGCCATTAGGAGGTCCGGTCCTTGAAAATGTTAGCCTACAACTAGGGTGAGATATACAATCTCAGTAACAAGAGGAAAATTCCATATATATGTATAGATTAATCAATATAATGCATTTTCATATCATCAAATACTAGAATTGTCAATTCAATTAGCAAATGAACTAGTTGAGCTACAAGTGACTACTCTCCCATACTAGCAAACATATACAACATGTTAAAAGCCATTAACATCAAGAGAGGCCCGTCCACAGCACCAACTCCCCAATAAGCACACCTAAGTTTAGTGTATTCAGGGGTCTGATCATAACCTAGTACCCGATCGAAGCACGATGCACGGGTGGCAACTGTACCATAACTCCACCATGGATACACATAGGGTCCAATTATAACAACCAAGTAGCCAACTAATCATTTAGCATTTCAAAATCATATAAGTGCAATTAATATTGGATTAAAATGAGCATATACATGGAATTAGGAAATTAACCCCATTACTTCAATGAAGCCCAATTACTCTTTCTCTCACTACCACCATGATCTAAAGCACACCAAGTCTAAGATAAGCATAGATATCATCATTTAACTATCATTGGCAAGGAATTTCCCTATCCACTGATTAATTTTAACAAGAATTGGTTAAAAATTACTTATCTAAACATCCTAAGGGTCTATTGCACCAATTCAAGATCATGAAATCAAAATTCACAATGGTTCACTCCCCACTCCTCCATTTTCGCACATATATAAGGCATGCATCAAAAGTTAATCCAAAAGATGGAAATTTAGTACATATACCTCACAAGAGAAGGGGAAACACTTACCCATATACCTAAGATGTCAAATGGACTGGGTTGAGCCTTAACTATCAAGACCACACCATGGGACATTCCAAAATTCGGATTTGAGTCATCAAGCCTAGAAACTTCAATGTTTCACATTCATCTACTTGTAATTTTGCACAATAGCAAAACCCATTATGAAAATCAATCATTGGGGACATTTTCCAATAAAATAATACACTAAATGGAAGGGAAATATTTACCTAATTGTCCCTCTAACTTCTAACTCCAAAAGTCTTGCAATAACACCATGAACACACATTTTAGAACTAGGGTCTAAATGAATCTCTACCAAACAAGGAACCAATCAAACCAAAACATAGGGAAATATGAGAGGATTAAGTTTTATAGAACCCATCTTGGCTAAATCTCCCTTAAATAGTGCAAATCTAAGCCAAAATGTTGAGAAACTCTAGCCCTTCTTCTAGCATGCAAAGTTCTTCTTGTTTTACAGAAAATGAATGCCTTAGTAGCCAAATGGGTGGGGAGAAGGCTTCTTAGGGTTTTAGTGCAAATGGGCTAGTCCAATGGGCCCATTATTCCCAATGGGCTAATGCTTAACATGTTGGCCCATGACCTATTAGTTAATTAGGTTCAAAATGGGTTGGCCTTCCATAAGAGTAGAGTTGGGTAATATTAAGATGAAATTGGGCCTTCATAAGAATAAGATTGGGCTCCTATTAATGTTCTTGGCACACAACTTAACCATGGGCCTAAATTACATTTAAATCCATAATTATTATTTTACTTTCCCTAAAATGGTCTAATTAAGAATTATTATGTTAAGATACTCAAATTTTTTATTTTTCTTAAGGTTCCTATTTCCTTATAATTTTCCTTAAATCATTCTTAATAATTTCATAATTCCCAAATAATTATTATTAATTATTTTTGGGGTGTTACATCCATCGTTTATGAGGGAGTTAGACACTTAAAAAGCTGAGAAATGGCTAATGTAACTAGAAAATATTTTTTAAGTTATGACATGCACCACCAAGCAAAAGGCTAGGTTAGCTATTTACAAGTTAGAAGGAAAGGCAGAACATTGGTGGCAAAGTGCCTCTAGGTTGCTAACTTCAAGGAGGATACCCTTGATTTGGGAGAGTTTCCAAACACTTTTGAGAGCAAATATTTGCCACCATCAATGAAGGTTGATAATGAAGTTGAGTTGAACTTCCTTAAGCAAGGAGAAATAAATGTGGACCAATATGATGCAGCAAAGTTTATTCAATTGTCTCGTTTTTCGTCATACCTGAAATGGTCTAATAATGAGCCATAAAAGGTTGACAAGTTTGAAAAAGGCCTTAAACCTGAGTTGAAGGACAAGATTGCACCCTTTCAGATCTGTAACTTTAATGAATTAGTGAAAAAATGTAGGGTGACTGAAAGGGCCTTGATGGAGAGTGAGGCCAAAAGAAAGAAGACTAGGGGTGGAAACAAGAAAGGAACTAATAATAGTAGTAGCTCTTGGGGTAAGAGGCCACCCCCAAGAAGTGTTCCCCAAAGGAAGAATATGGGACCTCCGGGGAGTTGAATGAGTTTCCCATGTAATACCTTAGCTTCCTAACCTTTACATGAATATAGCACTTTGTGTAGAGGGAATTTGCATAATTGAAAACCTATTTACATCATCCTTGGCCTTAGGTACCATGTGGGCTTGCCAATAACATTATTCACACATAACACATCCATTCATACCAAAACCATCACAATTTAATGCATAAAGCTCAGATCATGGACCATACTTCACCAAACCAAAAGTTTGCTCTCGGGTTGCTACACCAGTTTTTTGATATGAACTTTGAAAATTCATAAATAATTCTATAAAAATAAAAATCATGCATATGATAGCTTCTTAGGAATCTCTAGATGTTAGATAATGAATAAAAATAATTTCAAACCAAGATAGTGGCATTAGCCCACGAAAAATAATATAACAATACATTAGGTTTTTTCTTGAATAGCTACAGGACTTGGAATTTCAAAAATTTGTTTCTTGCTTTACAGAGCTCCAAATGAGGTGCTCTCAGTGACTATAGAAAGCTTATAATATCTAGTTTATTTCTATAAAATTTCATAAGTATTGGACTTCATTTGGCCTACAAGTCACATATAAATGTAAACTGACCATATGAATAGTAACTTTGTGAATTGTACATAATTTAGCTAACTTTGAAAAATCACAATAAATTCTCTGGAGCTTTAAATGGAGTGTTCTTTGGCTTTGTAAAAAGCTCTAACTAAGACTTATTTGGCCAAATTTCATACAAAAACTCATTCATTTGGTCAAACTTTGGTTTAACTCAAGAAATGGTTAATTTTGAAGTTCATAATGGGTTCGTAAGGCACCAAATGACTTTCTTAACATTTCATAACCACTTAGGCACGTCCAAAAGCATGATTACAATGATGCCAAATGTTTCAAATCATCATAGAGCTCATTCTCACCTTGTTACTTGCATTTATACACATAGACATAATAGCACATGGGTGGCAAAAACCAATGTATTCATTCATTTAATTCTAAAATGGATACATACATCATATTTATATACATTTGAACATGTTCAAAGGTCTACATCATATATTTATATCATATGGTCACAATTCTTGACATCAAATACTATTAAAAAGCCTATTTCTCTACTTCATTGTCAAAGTCTTACCCTTCGAGATGGTTGGCCTCCATTTCTTGATCCACTTGGCTCACCTAAACATAGTTAGACATATGTGGGGGGAAAAGTGAGATTCAAAGAATCCTACTAGCTCTTTACCCTTTCAAACAGACATAATAGATGCAATTTCATGTTAAAGAATATATGTGACATTTAAGCTACAAATAAACATACATAAACTATTTTCTTGTCATAGAAACTCATACATATCAAACATAGGCTCTCAAGGGCATTGGTCTAGCCTCACCTAATTTCTTAGGGACTTTTGGATTTGCTTGACCCATTTTCAAGGGACTTTTGACTTAGCCTCACTTTTCTCGAGACTTTTGGTTTTGTCTCACCCATTCTTAGAGACTGTTGGCTCATCTTCACCCATGCTAAGGGACTTTTGGCATATTCATGCCCATTCAAGCCACTTTGCATATATAAACACCTTTCAAGAAACATAATGGTACCATCACATGTACCTAATGGTTAGAAACATATCTCATAGTTTAAACATACACACAAGCACTTAATGACAAGCAAACATCTAAACAATGCATGTGAGAAAGGTTAGAAAGCCACCTTGAAGCAAAAAGACAACACTTTTTCCCTTAGTTACACCTTCCCCCTTCTTAGCCTCACACATCCAATGATGGAGAGTGATAAATGCTAATTTTCATATATTTTTATCCACATTTATTATTTTATTTAATGATTAATTTGAGCTTAAATGAATTTATTATGCAATATTTGAATTTATGGTTAATTTTGAAAAATAATATAATTTTGAATTAATTAGGAGAATTTTTGGATTTAAATTGCTAATATTTTACCCTCCGTAATTATTTGATGGTTAAAATATTTTTAATCTTTAAAACATTTATTAATTTTGTGCAGAATTTTTGGGCAAGTAAATTGAGGATTTAAAGTGAATTAAAGGAAAAGATTGGAGCATAATTTTGTTTTTATTAATTTTTGATAATGGCATATTTGTAATTAGCTTATTAGGTTTTCATTTGATTTTTTTTCCTGGTGTAGAAAAAGAGTGAACGTGAACAGTGGGTCAAGATGCCGAAACAGTAGACGAGGGTTGAAGAGAGGGGTTAGGCACCAAAAAAAGGAAAAAAAAACCCCCGAGGCTGCTTTTTCATTCTTTTCGGACTACACCTGCAATGGAGAAAATTGGGGAGCTACTGTTCCATTGATTCTTCGGTCTGGAGGAAGCAGAGGACGCCGAAAGAAAGCTGGGAGGCTGGCTTCATGCGTTTTCTTTTTCAGATTTCAGCAGCTATGAGACGCTGGACCTGGAGGCTGTTGATTCTGGTTTGAATTTTCTTTGGTTTCTTTTAGGACTGCAGAGATGGAGAGCGCCTGGAGAAGATTGAGTTGCTATGTGTTCATTTTGTTTAGCTCTTTGGACTTGACGGGGCAGAAGATGATTGGAGAATGGTTGCTTGACTTTTCTTTGCCTCTGTACTGGATGAGAGGGACGTCCGAAGAGAGCACCTAGACCAAGAATTTGTTGCTTCTTCATTTATTCATCAACGCGTTTCACTTTCAGCTGAACCATCATCATCATTCACCTCTTCATGGCAGCAAACTTAAGGGATTCTAGAAGCACAAAATCCATGGGAGCTTAATTAATTAAAGGTGGCATGAAGGTAAAGCATGGAGGAGGAAGCTTGAGCTCTTGAATTAATTAGATTGAAGACCATTAGGGGAGTTTATTTTTCCTACCTTTTCCTCTTTCAATTTTAAGAACTTAGAAATTTTTTAGTTTTAGGAATTTCTATGTGGATTGAATGTTGAGACCTAGTTTTAGGTTGGACAATTATTTTATCTTGGATTGTAATTGGAATTGGTTAATTGGCATTAGAATTATGTTTTATAGTTGCTGAAATTTTGATTTTATGGACCTATTAATGTTGGTTGAATTGATGTTTGAGTTTTCTTGCATTGATTTGGTTAATGTTATGATTTCAATTGCATATCTTGGTCTTTTGTGCTACTTGATTGTTGAATTGGGTAATATGATTGCTTAATTGTTCAATTAGGTAATTGAAATCAAATTTTCCAGAATTAATTGAATCCAATTGTTGAAGGATTTGATGTGTTTAATTGGTTTAATTACTTGCAAATTACTTGAATTAGCTAAGGGTTTCCTAGTTAAATCAAGTGATATGCATTTAAATTTAGGATTTCCTATCCTTGGATTAAATTGATTAAATACATTAGGCTTTTATCTAATCACTTCTCTTGGTCTCAATTAATATTTGGTGAGTGATGAGAGCCAAAATCCCTTTGCAAAACCTTGGTTGCCTCCTATTTGTTCCTAGCATTTTCAAAATCACTTTAATTTCAATTTAGAACATTCTAGTTTAATTACTTGTTTGGTTTTTCTATTTTAGTTGAGATTTAATTTTTTAATTCAAAACCCCCTCATTTGCATACATTTAGTTCAATTAATTTTGCATTTAGCATAGAAATAGTTTTTTTTAGAATTTGCATCAATTAGCAAGTACCAAATAATCACCTAAAATCAATTCAACTTGACCCCTAAATTACTCCTTGGGAAGAATGACCTAGGGTTGACTTATACTGCATTAATTCAATCTTAGTTTAATTGAGTGCTTAAACGACTAAGGCATCATCAGAGAGCTTGATTGTCTTAGCCTAGATACATCCAGAAAGGCACAAAAGCATTATTGGAACCAACTCTAACCTCTCATAAGCTTTACACACTCACATGCTAGCTTATGGTTCAATTATAGATCCATATAAGGCATAATGAAGCAACCCTCATAATCTTGTTCTTGGCTCTAATTTCTCATTCAATCTAGGACATATGATTCCATTAGAACTCATTAGAGTCATCACCAATTCAATCTAAGGAGCCTATATACAAGTTGCTTCTTTATGTTTCAAAATGAAGCCTACACCTCCATCTCATAAACCAAGATTCCTAAATTCATTTCAATGCTTTCTTTTATGTTCATTAATCATATTTAGTCCCTTTCTACCCTTATAAGTAATTAAAACTCTCCCTAGGTGCATTATCACTTCTTGGCTAAGATATGAAGGAGCTAGTGGACCCATTGAGTTTCATTCATTTTCTTTAGGGAGTTGGCACTTGTGAGACTTCCTAGGTGTCTTGAGAACTCATACATACTCTTAGACAACTTAAATTATCACTAGGAAGCTTCATATTTGTCAAGATGCAATTAAATCCCTAGATTCCACAACTTGCATTCTAAAGCTTCTCTTTCAATTCTAGTTGTATATTCTTAATCTTCACATTCCATAACCCTTCTTCCTACCTTAGTTTGGTTAGAATTCATCTCCCCCTTCATGGGCCTAAGGTTGGATGAAAATGTATAAGAGAAGAACAACCAAGAAAAGTAACAAAATCCATGGTTTCTTACCTTGTTTTCTTGCTTGTTCAAAGAGCTTTCTTATGCCTTAGCCCTCTCCTTCAATTCCTCTCTTCCACTTGCTAGACCAGCCATAGAACAGACTCACATATATCAATAAAACCATGGAAGGAGAGAGGAGAAAGAGAAGAAGAAGATTGGTGAATGAGAAGGCATGGAAAAGTAAGGATTTCTTACACTTGTTGGCTTGAATCTCTTTCCCTGTGCTCTGTCACTTGGTGCACCACTTTAAGTAGAGTTGGTATCTATTTAGATGAAATGGAGGTCAGTTATGAGGGCTGGCCAGATGTGGGACGTGTTTTAAGAAGGCTAAAGATCACTGTATGCAACTTTTTCACTTTTCATTTTAGTCTTTAAACAATAGTTTCTTCGTTTGCCCTCATTTCAACCCCTTTTTAAGAACTATCTTTTCCATCATAAAATTTAGATCCTCTAACTTAAAATTCCTTTGGTTTCATCTAAATTAGATTTAAAATCTTTCTAAATGAATCGGTCAAAGTTCGGGTCAACTGCTGCTCTAAAACATAAACCATAGGGATTTTAACTATTCTAGAGGTTCCTATAGTTTTTAGGGCCGCTGAGAATCTTGGGAAACTTAATTTTCTCATTTAGAGATCCCTTCTTTGAGTTTTCTAAAAAGTGCCCAAATTTATGAAAATGCTATTGCATGTTCATCAATTTTGTTTAGCTATTTTAGCTTCATTTTCAGGGTACTTTTGGCCTTGTATTCTCATTGTTTAATACCTAGATTATTGTTTTAATTTTATTTTGCCTTTCATTCTTTGATATCTAGATCATTGTTCTAATTTTATTTTGCCTCAACTCTTCCCATTTAGGGGACTTCCTTTTATAACTAATTAGTTTTAGGCCGTTTACAGAGGAACCAGGTATTACATCCTATCAGTATATGGCCAGTGTGGGAAGAATCATGGGAGTGGATCATACACCATGTGCTATAATTGTGGAAAGCCCAGACACTATACACAAATTTGCACAGTGTCATGAGAGTCAGCTTCATTCATCAAACCACCTATACAAGGATGAGTGTTTGCACTTATGTAGAAAAAGACTAGTAGATTCCTTAGTCTTATTTGAGGTACTATTCTTATTCATAATTATGTTGTAAATGCATTGTTTGACTCGGATGCGATCCATTCTTTCATCTCATATGAATGTGTTAAGTGTCTAGTTCTTAAAAGTAACTTGTTGCCATTTTAATTTTCTGTATCTTCCTTTTCTAGATATTCCATGATTACATTTGATATATGCCTAAATTATGTCATACAATTAGATAGTCATTGTACTTCCCTTAACCAAATTTGCATTCTTTTGCATGAGTTCAATGTGATCATTGATATGGATTGGTTGTTAACTAATAATGTGATACTTGATTGTAATTGTAAGACTATTTCCATACCTACTAATATACTTGAATCTTGTTCTATGGCTAAACTTGCTTGTGTATTTGTTGCCTAAGCTAGGAGGTACCTTAAATATGGTTGCCAAGGGTTTCTAGTATTCTTTTTCTTACATGTTGAGGTTGAGGATGGTTTGGAGGATATATCTATGATTAGGGAATTCCTGAAAGTCTTCCTGAAAGAGATTAGCAGTTTATCCCTAAAGAGAGAGTTAGAGTTTTCCATTGATTTAGTCCCTAGTATGGGCTTAATCTCTCATGCTCCATATAAAATGGCACCTATTGAACTTGTTGAGTTGAAGAGTCAAATAGAAGAGTTGCTAGAAAAATAGTTCATTAGGCCAAGTGTGTCTCCATAAGAAGCACTGGTATTGTTTGTTAAGAAAAGGATGGTAGTCTTAGGCTTTGCATTGATTATAGGCAACTGAACTAAGTGACCATCAAGAATAAATACCTTCTCCCTATAATTAACAACTTGCTTAATCAATTAGCTAAAACATCAATTTTTTCAAAGATTGATCTTAGGTCTGGCTACCATTAACTTAGAGTAAAAGCGAAGGACATACCTAAAATTACTTTTAGAACTCGGTATGACTATTATGAGTTCCTAGTCATGTCATTTGGGTTAACTAATGCCCCTATTATTTTTATGGACTACATAAATAGGATCTTTAGACCCTATCTTAATTGGTTTATCGTAGTATTCATTGATGATATCCTTGTTTACTCCAAGAGTAGTGAGGAACATAAGGAGCACCTTAGGATAGTTCTTTGAACCTTAAGAGAGCATCAGTTGTATGCTAAACTTAGCAAGTGTGAGTTTTGGCTATGAAAGGTGAAGTTCTTAGGCCATGTGATTTCAGAACAAGGGGTTACGATAGATCTTAATAAGGTAGAAGCAGTACTTAATTGAAAGAGACCCAAAATAGTGACTATTCCATAGTTCCTTAGGTCTAGCCGGCTACTACAGGAGGTTCATTAAAGGGTTTTCATAATTAGCTATGCCCTTAACCAAGTTGACTAGGAAAGATCAACCCTTTATGTGGAATACCAAGTGTGAGAATGCCTTTTAGGAACTTAAGGATAGGTTGACCAATGTACCTGTGTTAGTGATACCTAACCTTAAAGAAACCTTTTTACAGTTTACAATGATGCCTCTAGGAAGGGTTTAGGTTGCATTTTATTGCAATAGGGTAGAGTGATGGCCTATGTTTTTAGGCAACTTAGACCTCATGAAGAAAATTATCCCACCCATGACCTAGAGCTAATGACTATGGTTTTTGCTCTTAAGATTTGGAGGCACTATTTATACGATGCATAATTCAAGGTGTATAGTGACCATAAGAGTTTAAAGTACTTATTTGACTAAAAGAAGTAGAACATGAGACAAAGGAGATGGATAGAGTTCTTTAAGGATTATGATTTCTCCTTAAAGTATCATCCAGGGAAGGTAAATGTTGTTACTAATACCTTGAGTAGGAAATCTATTCATATAGCAATAATAATGCTTAGAGCAGAGGTTGATTGAGGAGTTGAAAGACTTGAACCTATCCATTTCAGTGTATCCTAATAGTGTCCTTTTGGGAGAATTAAAGATAGAAAATGACCTTAGAAAAAGAATCAATGAGACCTATGAGCTAAATGAGCAATTGGGTAATGGAGAGGTCAAAGAGTTTGACCTATCAGATGATAGTCTGGTGAGGTATCAAGGTAGAGTGTGTTTACCCAAAAATGAAGAGGTAAGAAATGTAATGTTGTCTGAAGCCCACAAGAGTAGGTACGCCATTAACTCGGGCACCACTAAGATGTACAAAGACCTTAAGAAGAGTTTTTGATGGCCTAAAATGAAGTTAGACATATTAAAGTTTATAGCCAAGTGTTTACTTTGCTAAAGAATCAAGATTGAACACCAAAAACCTATAGGCTTATTACACCCTTTAGAGATTCTAGAATGGAAATGGGATAGTATATCCATGAATTTTGTCATAGATTTACTTAGGCATCCTCGAGTTATAAAGCCATTTGGGTGATTGTGGATAGAATAACGAAGTTAGCCCATTTTTTGCCTATTAAAGTTGTTTATCCTTTAGATAAGCTAGCACAACTTTATGTTTATAAGATTGTGAGATTGCATGGTGTCCCTAATAGCATTATATTAGATAGAGGCCCTAGGTTTACATTAAAATTTTGGTAGTTTCTACAAGAAGCATTAGGCACCAATTTTAACATTAACACTGCCCATCATCCTCAATCGAATGGATAGACTAAAAGAACCATTCAAACCCTTAAGGATATACGTAGAGCTAGTGTACTAAAGTTAAAGAAAAATTGGGATGTGTATTTGCCTTTAGTTGAGTTTGCCTACAATAATAACAGCCATTCTAGTATTCAGATGGCATCATTTGAGGCACTTTACAAGAGAAAGTGCAAACCACTCTTGTGTTGGGTAGAACTTGGTAGGATGAATCTCTTAGGTTCGAACATAGTAAACCAAACCACCCATTAGATAGAAATAATCAAAAAGTTGTTAGTTGTTCAGAGTAGGCAAAAGAGTTATATGATAAAAGGAGACCCTTAGAATTTGTGGTGGTAGATCATGTGTTTCTTAAGGTTACTCCAGTGACAGGCATAGGACAATCTATAAAGTTAAGAAAGCTTAATCTTTGTTATCTTGGTCCTTTTTAAATCCTTGAATGGATAAGACCTGTAGCCTACAAAGTGGTTTTGCCCTAAAATTTAGCGCAATTGCATGATGTGCTCCATGTATCCCAATTGAAAAAGTATCACCTAGACCCTTCACATGTCATTGAGCATGATAATGTGCAACTACAAGATAACTTGTCTTATGTGGTTAAGCTAGAAAGGATAGTGGATTTGAAGGTCAAATAGCTGTGTAATAAAAACATCCTTCTAGTAAAAGTGATATGGAAAGGGCTAATGCCTAAAGAGGAAACTTAGGAGATAGAGGAAGCTATAAGGAAAGATTTTCTAGTGCTTTTTGAGTAAGGTATGTCTAATTTTGAGGATAAAATTCCTAAAAAGAAGGGAGAATGTAACACCCTGATATTGAATAAGAATTATTATGATGAATTAAAGGATTAACATGGAGGATTTGAGAAGATTAAGGAAATAAGGATTTTTTAAAAAAAAAAAGGAATGGATTTATTTTAGACATTTCGAGACAATAGTCATTTTTTGCCATTGTTAGGTGAAGATATGTTAATTATAGTTATAGGTTTAATTAATGAAATTAATTGAGAAAAGATAGACATTTAATTTGGGCCTTATACTCAATTCATTTATGTCATAAGCCAAGTAAGGAAGCCCACTCCTAGTTTGTAAGAAGGCTCAATCTCATCTTTAAAGGGCCCAATTCACATTTACATCAACTTAACCCATTAAACCCAAGGTCTAATAAGCACATATATGAACCCAAAAGGATTTTGAGCTTTTGGATCTGCCTAAACCCATCTAAAACCCTAACATACTTAACCCCCACTTCCCCATTCTATAGACCATTTCATTTTTCAGCAAAACACAAGTTTATTTTCGCATAGGAAGAAGGAGGCTAGGGTTTTCTACACATTTCCACCATATCCCACTTCTAGAGGAGGAATTTGCTAAGGTGAGTTATTTGAAACTTAATCCTCTCTTCTTCTTCTTCTTCTACATGTTGGTCTGAATAGCTTTCAATTTAGTGAATTTTTCTTCATTAGCTGAATCTAAAACTTGCTCTTTTAGGGGACTCCACTATTGATTTTTGAAGGTTGAGGCTAGAAGGGTTGTTAGGTAAGTATCTTCTCCTCATTTTGAAGTATTTTCTATTGGCTAGTGACCCCAATGGTTGACTTATGAAATGAGCTTTATTTGCACGAAAATATTAATAAATTTGAGTGGAAAATTAAGGTTTCTGATGTGGGTGAAGTTTAAGTCCGAATTTGGGACTCTTTAGTGATTGGGTAAGTGACTTATAGGTAATTCTTGATAATTTAATTACTTAGTGTCTGATTTTTGCTATGATTAGTGACTAAGTATATGCTTTGATCTTATTTAGGACCTCTAGGTGTGTGGAAACTTACATTTGACTTCAGAACTTTATGTAATTAAGTGAGGTAACTGAGGTTTAAATTTTAATTCCTTGCATATGTGTTTCATTAATCTGATATTTGCTGCATAAATATGTTTTACTATGTTAAATGATTAGATGGCTACTTAATTATTATTATGGACCATGAGCGAATCTTTGGTGGAGCTATCGTACGGCTGCCACCAGTGCATTATACTTCAATCGAGCACTAAGTTGTGATCAAATTCATGAATACACTGAGCCTATGTTATGCTCATTAGGAGTTGGCACTGTGGATGGGCTTTTCCCTGTGTTATTGGCTATTAACATGATGAATGTGATTGCTAGTATGAGATAGTAGTCACTGGTAGTCTAACTAATTCATTTATTGATTATGATGACATCTTTGGTAATTATGTTTAATATGCACTTATGCTGATTAAATTGTACATATGTGTGGAATTATCCTTATGAGCTAACAAATTTTGGGTAAAGGTTCCTCGGATAAAGGAAAGGGAAAATAAGTAAATGAGCACCCTTGACTTGGAGGCCATGTGGGGGCTCTTTACACTAAAGCCATTTTGCTTAGAATAGATGCTATCAATTTTGTAATTCCTTTTTTATAGCATCATGAGGCATTTATATTGCCAAGTGTAGGCTTTTCGATATTCTGTAACTAAGATTAAATCTAAAAGGAAGCTAGACCTTGTAGTTCTTAGAATTTGATGTATGCACTTAATTATTATTTGATATGGATTATTGCTAATGAAGAACCATCACTTAATCACTTGAGATTGTGATCATGCAATGCTGTCAAAATATGTTCATATGCTGTTATGTATGGTAGTACTCAATTATTATGAATTCTCCTTAAACTTATGAACAATGTGGAGTATTAATTAAGGTATTTGGGAGTTAGGAGGTCTAGAAAACCATTTGTGATAGCTAGGGAGGCTTTAGAATTCACCTAGAATTAGTGGAATACAACTAGAAAGTGAGAAAGAGAAAAAATAGGATCAGAGGGGGACAAAGTCACAACCAAAACTACTTAAATTGCAGCCAAGAGTCATACAAAGGCCTAAAGCGCCATAGTGCAAGGTGTTAAGTCACGACAAAAAATGAGTAAATTAAGTTTAAGGAGTAGTCGAGAGCAATATTGCTATTACGTGATGAGAGCTCGCCACTGTGAGCATCAAACAAGAGGAGTAGGAGAGCTCAAGAAAGGACTTTCACTGTGGCACCATGTAGGCTTGCCATGGCAAGAATTGGGTTCCTAGGAATAGCAACTTCCTGAAAGCACTCTCGCCATGATGAGAAAGGGGTTCACCATGGCAAAGGTCACATATTGTAGCTTTTTGAGCTCTAGTATTCATTTAAGTCACACCGTGGGTAAACCAAGTCACAGTGCAAGTCCATATATTTAGTTTTCAGATTCCAGTAGCTAACTTAACCATGGTGGGAACTATCTAAGCCGCAGCCTAAAGCATTAAACTTTCATGTTGATAATGGAATGTAATGACTTAGGAACAAGTATAAGAGGGTTTTATGAGTCTAGAATTAGTGATAACATGAATTGAATGACTTATTTGATAACTTAAATCCCTTATAGGATTAAATTGCTTTGTCTTCTAAATATTGATTCCTAAGAATAATAAGGTTGAAATTTCCTTTATATTTCCACTTCTAATTAATTATTAATAATATTCCACTCAAAGCAAAATAAATTAAAAGTTGATTATGACCAATTAGCGTGATTAGTAGTTAGGGTTGTTACACTATTCTGTTGGGTTTGGCCAATAGGTTTCATCTAGGTGAGATTCCTTTGTAGTTAAAGAGCTTAAAGATCATGTTAAGATATGCTAACATGATACGCTTATATTATTTAACAACCTCAATTTTTAATTATCATGATTAGGCTTAATTACATAATTAATGATTATAAATCAAGGTCTAGAGTCATTACAATTAATTAAAATAAGAAAAGGTAGAAAAATTTGAACCTTTATATTATTAGAGTTATTCGTCAAACCATCCCAACTATTTAAGTCTACAAGTAATTCTAGTTATGAATTAAGAACCTTTGATACATGTTACTACTGATTTCTAATTCACAAAATCCTCTTATAATATTCCTAAGTCATGACATAACCTTAACATAGTGAAATTCAAGGTTTCTAAGTCAAAAATAAGAGTTTGGGAACCTTCGTCATGACTTGGACCTTCCCTGCTACAACTAAGTTGGTTACTAGAACCTAAAAATCAAGTTTGGGGACTCTTACCATAACTTGGTACATCCACGCAGTAGCATAAGTGACTACTAGAGCTCAAAACTGAAATTTCACATCTTACACCGCGACTTATGTTTTCCCTGCTGCAGTGAAGTGCTTTCAAGGACCTACTATTCACGTTTTTGGGATTCTCACCGTGGCAAGTTGGACCCTCACTACGGCTAGCCCATGTGGAGCTGTGGCGGGTACGCCTTCTAGAACTTTCTACCCAAATTATTCAAACTATGCCATGATGGAAGTACCTACATTGTGGTGAAGTTGTATTCTGTTACCTTCCTTGGGTAAATTTTTCACCTTACGCTGTGGTGAGACATCCCACACCATAACGTTCTTCACTTCTGACCGACCTCTAACTATTTTTAGCCGTGGTGTGACCCTCTTTTATACCTAGACCTCCTCAATTTCATCTCATACGCTCCAGATCTCCTTCTAGTAACACTATAAGGCCACTTTACCTTAATTTGTAGGGCTTTAATGGCATCCATCTACCTAATATACTTAGCATGTCTCTCATTGCCAAATCAAATCCTAAGTGTTGATTCCTACTCATCTACTATCATACATCAGCAATTTATATATCAATGACAACAAGAAGGATTCATAACTACTAACATTATCATCTAAATATAAATTCTATTATAGATTCCATGCATTACTAGTCTAAGTCTGTTAATCAAGGCATCACATAATTACATTCTCAAATAATAGACCATATCTTAGGATTAACAAGGTTCTATATCATGTATATAAGTGAAAGCATACATCAAACTCCAAGTTGTGTAAAGCCTAACTCCTTATTTGTTACATCATTGTTTACCAAAATACAAAGTACCTACACTTGGCAACATGATTACATGATGATGATGCTATATAAAAGAATAACAAAAATTAGCATCTATTTTACATGACAAAGCAATCATCGATAGTCAGTGAGCTGGAGAAAGCTTGACTCAAATAAGTCTGTCCTCCTTATTAGTAGGATCCGACTTGAAATCCCTAACTACATTTTCTTCCTTTATCATTAAAAGTGATTCCCTTGAGAGAGCTTGCAAGTCCAAGATCTGGTCTTCGGGCGTAAAGAAGCACATTAGGTTAACTGGGTAGAGCTATGAGTAGTAGTAGGTATGGCAGATACAGCCACGAGGCAGAGAACTTTACTCAATAAGACTAGGTACTGGGTAGTGGAAAGACTCAAAATACTCTATTAAGAGTGCCTTCAATAGAGGAAGAAGAGAAATAATAGAGACTATCTATCTCTCTAACTGCAGAATTTTCCACACATGGTCTTAGCTCATGGATGTTCATCTACTTACTTCCCTTTATCTTTAACCGAAAGACCTTCATTTGCAATAGTTAGCCCATGAAACGGGGTGAGATGCAAATCTTAATAACCAAATGCAAATTTCATTCATATATTCTAATTTAATTAACATATATGCAATTAATTAGACAAGTATAAAAAATAACAGTCATATCAGTAAATGAAATAATTAGGCTATCAGTGACTACTATCCCATACTAGCAATCACATTTTCACATGTTAAAGGCCATTAACACCAGGAAGGGCCTATCCATGGCACCAGCTCCCCAATGAGCACAACCTGGCTCAGTGCATATAAGGATCTGATCATAACCCGATGCCTAATCGAAACACAATGCACGAGTGGTAGCTGCACCACAGCTCTACCATGGACTCACAAGGTTCAATTACAATATCTCAGATAGGCAACCATTCATTTAGCATTCAAAAATCATAATTATGTAGCAAATACAAAATTAAAGTAGATATTTGCATGGAATTCAACATCAACCCCAGTTACCTCACTTGTAGACAATCCTTTGAGAGCCAACAACAATGCTACTTTAGCCTATAGGCACAAAACCAGACCATTACTATTCCTAATCATCATTTATAGCAACAAACCTAATACTCAAAGAATTAAACCCTAAAGGACTACCTAGAGAACACTTACCCCAGCTACTACAAGAATCAAATTCGGATTTAAGCTTCGCCCACCTAGAAACTCTAAGATATTACTCAATTTTCTAGGTAATTTCACACAAAATAAAAGGCCTATATTATAAATCAGCTATAGGAGTTTCAAGCTAGTAGAAAATGCATTAAAATAGGAAGGAAACACTTGCCTAGTAACACCTCTAGCCTCCACCTTCGAAAATCCATCAAGGAAACACCAAACAACAGGTTTTAGTTTTGGGTGGAAGATAAAAATGCTCCAAATGAGAGATCAATTGATTCAAATTGAAGAGGAAGAAGAGAGGATTAAGTTATATATAAGTTACCTTGGCTAAATCTTGCTCTAAAAGTGGGAAAAGATGGAATTATGCTGCTAACCCTAGCTTCCCCTTTGGACCTCCGAAATTTCCCTTGCCCCTTATGTTTTTCTACATAATGGAATAAGGGAGAAGGGTTTTTAGGGTTGAAGTTAGGTTGTAGGTTGACCCAAAGGCCCAATTTCAAGTGGGTTTAGATTTTTTGTTAGGTTGGGCCAAGGTTTAGACGTTAAATAGGTTAAATATGAGTTGAGTTTGCACAAAATAAATATTAGGCTTCTAAGAAAATGGAATTGGATCTCCTTAAGGCTAAGATTAGGCTTCTATACTTAGCTTAAAACATAATTAAATTAATCATAAGACTTAAATTAATGTTCACCTCTCTTAAGTAATTTTCCTAATTAAAGCCATATTAATCCCTAATTAATTATGATTATCCTAATTAATTTTGGGGGTGTTACATATTAAGCTTACATAGCCATGCTTTATGACCATAAAGCACTTACACAATTATTTAGACATATCAAATAAGGCGGTTTTAACTTTCTAGCTACAACTCCACTAGATTCTCCTTCTGATGCTACTCCTCTGGTAATTCTTCTATCCCAGTCTTTTAAGGATGTTACTTTTGTAGAAATGCCATTGAGGAGCAGGAGAATCGTCTTGTGATTATAGGGATAGGGTTACTAAGGAAAAGGAGTTTATGTTTTTAGCTTGGGGCTAACTTGAGCAAGCTTAAAAGATATATGAAAGTGAGAGTTAATGAGGCTATTCTAGGGGGAGTTACACATGTTAGTAGCTTTTTGGGAGGTAGCCAAAGAGCTATTGAGGCATGCTCAAATTTAGGCCTTCATGATAGTGTAAAGGATATAATGCAATAAGAAATACATCATATAAAAGATTGATAATAAATTTGTCAAGAACTTATCTACAGAAGTGACATCACCTTCTTATCATTTGTGTCACATTTAAGGTTATATTGAACTTGCAACCTTTTTGTGCAATATTTTCCTATTTCTAGCCTGATCAATAGTAGCTAATTTTGTAGTTTGTATCCATGTTATTTAAGGGATATGTGCCATTTAAGGTAGTGTATTTTTTGTAAGAACCTTTGTCTTGTCTATATTTGTACAACTTTTCCTTACATGTTAGTTGATTTATGATACTATATATAGTAGCAGGTCTAACTTAGCTTTAAGTAACCAGGGAAGTGGTTTTCCTATTGCATTGGGAATGAGTGGAATATAGAAGATGGCATTTTACCTTGTGTTTCAATACCCACGGGTTGGTGTATCCTACCTTAAGGAAGAGGTTTTACTAGACACACTTTTCTTTTGCTTCATAGTTTAGAGGAGGGCATAGATGAGATCCATAATCCTAATTGTGCTTCATCTAGCTTTATAATGAAAGACTTTACCTAAAAGATTTCCATTAGTGCATTACTAGTGGAAATCTTAGAGTAGTGATCTTAAGTTCATGTTTCTTACTTTACTTGGTTTATTTTGTTTTTGGCTTAGTGTAATCATTATGGTTCTAATCATTACACAGGGATGATTTACAAGCTATCATGAGTCGCTTCATTGTTCACATACAAGGCGTTCAATGAAATGTAGCAAAGTCTAATTAATTATGAATACTTTGATTTGAATCTTTATAGTTAATTAGGTTAAGATAATTGTTGTGAATTCATCTAGTAAAGTCTAATCATAGAGAATACTCATGAATACATTGAACATTAATGCATCCAAAATAGTGTAACTTAAGTGGATTTTGAGGGATATCTCAAGGAAAGTTAAAGTTAGGATAGTTTGACACTTCAGTTTAAATCTTGATGCAAGAGGAATTTGCTAACTATAATTGATTAGGAGATAAATGTTGAACTTCAATGCAAATGGGTCTAGCAGTCAAGAATCCATTTAATCTGATGTTTGTGCCTTTAGTCATTTGGTCTTTGAATATTTAATGTCTTTTAATTTATACATTTATAGTGTTTGATAAAATGTTTGAGCCACTAATGACTAGGGAAACCAAGGACATTAGTATGTAGATATGTTCATAGTTATAATTAGCTAACAATTAATCCGTAGCACTAATTAGAAAACTATAGAATTAAAAATAACTAATCCTTATAAGGGTGATACTTAGACTTATAGTCCATTATATTACTTGAATGACTAGTGCACTTGCTAGCATAAAATTTAAAATAGTCACATCAAGTCTCTATTTATAAGATTTCTTAGTGGTACAATAAAGATGACATTCTAGCCATAGAAGTCATTTGATTAGGGTGACTTGTTATGCTCAAAATGATTTTGTTCAAATCAACTTAGACAACTTGTTATGTCAACTCTGTGTATAAAGCTTGATGACTAGTAGCTATTGAATCTTGTGGACCTTCTAAAAGTGAGTTGGATCTGGTTAAGTTGATTTCGATACTTATGACTAGAAACCCTAATGACATTAATAAAGTTAAGATTGGAAATATTTCCAAATTTTATAAGAAAAATCAACCACTAGCTATTCATTATAGTTTAGTAATGAAACATTTCTAGTTTATAAAAGATCATAAATTCAATGTTTTCATGCTACTATGTTCAATAAAAAAGAAGAAGAGATAAGTCTATTTTAAATTCAAATAATACAAATTAAATTATTTTTGAAATTTAAATCTAATGACAAAGTGATAATACAACAAACTATAAAAGGATTTAATTTTCTTACTAAAAAAATTAAATTATTAATTTGAATATAAATAATTTATATGAAAAATATCATTGCACTTTAATACAAAACAAAATATTTTTTTTTTGGCACCTTGATATGCAACCATATAAAGGGAAATTCACTCATTGAAAAAATCTCTTAATATAAAATCTTAATAATTTAAATATGTTAATTAATTAAAAAATGGTATATAAATCAATGTTTTACAATATTATTATATGGCCAATGGCTTTTTTTAACCTTAATATTACCAAAAAAACTTAATAGCCAAATCCTACACAACCCAAAATAATAGACATATTTGCTATGAATGGCTTTTTAAAGATTTCCTAGCATCATTAAAAAGGCTAGTCTCAACTTGATTGAGGCTGAGACAATCCTATAGAAAGCTAACAAGCTAGCCATGACTTGGCTAGCAATCTCCAACTTTGTTTTGCCAAGATGGAAAAATTAAAATCCCATTAATCAAGAAAACTATGATGCCTTAAGGATTTAGGTGTACTATGCTTCTTCCAAATGACCAAAAAGATTTTTGAATCATGAATTGGAAGTCACACTCAAGGAGTTTAAGGAGATGCAAGCCTGAATTGTAAAGTAGGTGTTGATGGTTGATGGTTAAAGAAGAATAAGGAGCATATGAGTATTAAAATGTAATTAAGCCATTGCTAGAGAAGTTTATTAAAGTTATGCGTGCATATCTTCTAGATGGTTTAACTCCCATAGGAGATATTTAACACCACATTGATTTAATCCCTAGTGATAACCTACCAACCTTATCTCATTCCCAAATCAGTTCGAAGGAGAGTGAGATCCTAAAAGATAAGGTAGAAAAGTTATTATGTAGCATCCCCCTCGTAATAGAATTTATTATACTTAAATAAATCAAGGTAGATTAATTGATATTAAAATTTATTTAAAGGCTAAGTTATGGCAAAACAACACAAATTTTAGGAAATATGAATTTACAGGACATAATGAAAATTTATTAAAGCTATTATGAATTTAATAGAAAATTTGGAGAATTTTTTGGAATTTAATTGGAAATAATTCTTATTTTTAAAATAATGAATAACTAGGAAATAAATACTTAGGAATTAAATTTCTATAAAATCCCTAGACCAATAGAACCCTAAAAATAAAATAAAAATATCTGAGAAATAAAAATATTTATGTGAAATTTTGATACCAAAATATAATTGTTAAAAATTTCAGGTACAAAATCATAGTTTCAACTAGGACCAAAATGTAATGTTGGCTAAGGCTAAAATGTAATTTTCTTCTAGGCCAAAATATAATTTTTCCCACAAGAAAAATGTTGTAGAAGAATTGAACCAACCAATAGGAAATTATGGAGTGCTATTTCCAATTGTTGAGAGCAAATTTTTATACCTCATACTAAACAAATGAAAAATATTTTATTTGATAATCATTATTGGTCAAAGATATTTCCTATTCCCTCATAAGGATATTATGCAGAAAGAGGAAAGACCTAGTGAAGCAAGCCCAATGTAACATCTTGAAATTTATTAATATAGATTTCTAAGGGAAAATAATTTAATTAAAGATTTTTGGACAAAAGTAAATAAATAGGGATAGTCTTGAAATAAAATAATTATTTTAGGAATTAATTAAGAAAAAATAATTATTTTGGGATTTTCTTAGTGAAAATAACTTTTTATGGGGCGTAAGATTAATTTATTGGAAATTCATAATTTACATTCAAAAAATTAATTAGAGCCCATTAATACTCAAATTTAGTAGAATGCCCCAATAGTTGATCCTTAGATAGGCTTAACTCAAATTCAGTAGAGCCCACAACCCAAATAGCACAAAAACTAGATCTAAGACCCAACCTATGACCTAACTCATTAAAAACTTGATTATAAGCCCTGACACTTCCCATTTTCAAGAACAAACACTCCCATTTAGTCTAAATGGAAAGAGAAATTAGCATTCGCATAGAGAGAGAAGGGGTGCTACTGTAAGACTTTGGAGCTCCAATCTTGCAAGAAAGAGGCATTTCCTACTAGGTGAGTGAAGAGAGAAATGTTCCTTTCCTTCTTCTCTTTTATTTGAACAAAATATCTTTTAATTTGGTGAAATTTGATGGAACCTTAGTGTAACACCTTCATTTCTAGCTCATACCCATCATGCCTTACATACTCATATACATATGGGAAGCATAAAAGGGAGATCATTTTCTTAGGGTTCATATTCATTCTCACATGGCATCATGCATGGGTAGACATTCACTTTAGTGTCACATGGACCGGGTGAGCTCTTTCTATGCATCCTCATGTTTAATTGCACTATTAAGACTCATTTTAATCCCAAAAATATGCTTGGAACTCATAGAAAGCAAAAAGGGATATGAGACATGCAAATTCGTTTTCGGCAAATTTGGCCTCATTTCTGGGCAAAGTTTGGAAATTCATAACTAAATACAAAAAAATCAAAAACATGCTCTCTTGGTCACTCTAGAAAGCTTAGACTGTCTACTTCATGGGAAAAATATATAAAACTCATAAAATCCCACACATAACGCGTTTGACATGCGAAATCATCTGAAGGTCGGAGGGGTTCCTACTTCTGTCACAGTTTACTGATATGAACTTCAAAAATGTCTAACTAATTCCAAAAAAATCCACTGCATGTAAATGATGTCACTAAGGAAATATGTGGATGTTAACTAGAGAAAAAATGTCTCCAGATCAATTCATCAAACCAAACTCCCGGAAACCGATGAAACAGTACCTCAGGTCTGGTAGGATGACTGATTCTGGGCTGGAACTTCGAAATTTCATATCTTCCTCTCTAGACCTCCAAATGAGGTGCTTCTAGTTGCTACAAGTCACTATGACTATCTAGTTTTTTCCTATAAAATTTCGTAGCCATTGGACTACGTTTGCTCCTCAGATGACACAATTCCATAACTGACCAAATGAACAGTGTTTCTGAAAATCCTAAATTCTGATTCCAACTTTGAAAAATCATAGAGAATGATATAGACCTCCAAATGACTTGATCTTTAACTTCCCAAAAAGCTCTAGACAAGATCTAGTCACATGCCAAATTTCAAGGTAAGAAGAGGTCATTTGGTCAGACTTGGACATCATGGGCAAAAGGACCAATTTCATGTGTTAAATGAGGCTTCAAGGGTTCAAACTTGCCTCTTCTACCTCTAAAGCTCTATGAGCACGTGGAAATGCATCCACATAGGCTATTAAACATGACTCAAGTGTCTAACAACCCAGATATGCAAAACTCACTCTCCCACCCCAACACATACACCTTGTACATAATGGCAAAATCTTACTATTCATACCGAAAGCTTGCTACATCCCTCAAGATGGTTCTAATTCTCATACATACATGTTATATACATTCATTTAGAAGTATTTAGACTTGCTACATCATATACATCATTACATAATTAGAGTACATCCTCTAGCTTAACTACAAAATAGTGGCAAATGACTCTTTTACAATTTCTTCACTAAATCCCTTAGCTTCAAGCTTGGCGGCTCCCATCTCTTGCCTCACTTGGTCCACCTAGCATGGTTGGATGGTGGAGAAGAGGAGTGAGATTCAAAGAATCTCAATAGCTCATCTCTCCTTCAATCATACACACAAAGCATGCAAACAAGTCTCACAATGTATGCATGGGCATGTTAGCATATAAAATCATAAGAAAAGCATTTGCAACATCTGAGTTGGCCATACATAAAAGGGAACATTTTCAACATGTGAGTAGGCCATACATAACATATAAAAGCTTGCCAAGTAATTGGATTAGCCTTACCCACTCACTTGTGGATTTTGGACTTGCCTCACCCATTCTCTAAGAGGTTCTTAAACTCAACCTTTACTCTTTGGGAGTCAACCTCACTTTTGGGAAACTCTTTACTTTGTCTCAACCAACTTGAGGGTTTTTGGCTCATCCTCACCATGGCTAGAGGGTTGTTGGCTTTTCCATATTCAAGCAAACTCAAGAAACCACATAAACATCATTGAAATACATAAGGCATAATCATGCTAGCATACTTTTCATGGTTCAAAACATACATACACACAAGCAAGACAATGTAAGCACACATCTTATGCATGAAAGAAGGTGGAGAGAGCTACCTTTTTAGCTAATCACAACTTTTTCTTTCAACTTGTCTCCTCCCTTGTGGTTTTCACAATCAACTCTAGATGGGAGTGCTTCTCTTGAGCCTAGCCACACAAAAAGCATAGAATTATTTTCTGAAGACTTATTCATAAGCTAGAGATTCCCTTCTAGCAACCCTACTAAGCATATAAGAGCTAGGGTTCTCTCTCTCACTAGAAACTTCACACATTCTTCTCTTTTCTTGCATTTCTCAACTCATCATACTCTCTTTTAAAGGTTTCTTGCTCCCTCTAGGTCAGAACCAAAACCTTCTCACTCCTCAACCCATGAAAAGGGAGCTTAGAAGGAGAGGAATAAATCAAGAAGAAGGAGCATGAAGAGCTTTGAAGGTTCTTACCTTTCTTCCTTAGCTTCCCTTCCTTCTCTCTTGGTTCCTCCTTGTCTCTCTCTCTTTTAAGCTTTCTTTTCTGTGTTTGGACGAAGCTTAAGGCAGTTTAGAGAGAAGGGATGAGTTGGAGCTCTTTAAAACATCAAATTCTCTTTTTTTACGCTTTTCTGGACTAACCCTCGCTATAGCGAGCCATAACCCTCGCTACGGCGAGCTCGTGTCAGTCCCAGACCCCTGTTTTCTCTATGGCGTGCGCTACAGTGAGCTACACCCTGGTTTTTGTATGGGATGCCCGCACTCGCTATAGCTAGAAGCATTTTCACTATAGCGAGAAGGCACTCTCGCTATAGCTAGACCATTTCTTGCTATAGCGAACAGGTACATTCGCTATAGCTAGGCTGTAGCTAGCAGACTTAGAAAATTTTTAGCCCTTTGAAAATTTTCAGCTTTTCTTTTCTTTTTCTTTTTCCTTTCTTTCTTCTCTTTTTTTCCTGGTTGTTACACTTAAGGTGGTAGATTTAAGGATTTTGGTATGTTCTTGGTGGATTTGTGGAAAAAAAGGCTTAGTCATCTATTGGATAAGTAAGCTCCTTTCATATGTGATGCTATCATGCTCCATATTCATCTCTATAGCTGATTTTTCTATGGATAAACTTTTATGTGTGAAAATTTAAGAGCGTGAACCATTATGTTGGTTTAGACTCTTGCACTCAAATCAATGTTTTTAAGCCCTTCAAAACTTGGGTAAGCTTAGAATTTATAATTATAAGTGGTTTTGGTTAATAGGATTATGATTCCTTTTAAGTTGATGGGTTATAATTGTTATTCACGATTGTTTTAGGCTTGTCTTCTTACTTGGTGGCTATTAGTAACTTAATTAGAAGTGAAAATTACTATTTAAGGGAATTAGGGGTTTCATTTCATTAATATTTGTTGTGAAACCATGTTTATAGGTTGTATATTTTTTTTTTATGTTTTATATATTACTATATTAAGCTTGACTACTTGTATATATTCTATCATGGACCTTGTGAGGTGTCCTAATGATTGCCATGGATCTTGCGGGTATGTCTTAATTATTGGTTAGAAGTAGTGGGCCTTGTGGGTGTGTCCTGCCCACTGAGAATTATTGGCCAATGACTATGAGAATTGTCGTCAAACTTGCTACTTTTGATTTGTTCAACATGGCATGATGAATCAATGATTTTACCATGTATAACTCTATACTTGTTTGCCCATATGAATGTGAATGGAAGTTGCTCTATGTTATTAAGATTTTATATCTCACCCAGATTGTGGGCTAATATTTTATAAGGTTAAAGGTTTGAGCTCTAGCAAGGACAAACAACCGAAGGCTTGATGAGATTAGACTATGGTTCCTGTATTTGATAACTTTTAATTAACTTATAACTTTTGATATGATATGCCAAGTGTAGAACTAATATTTTTTGATGAATTATACATGTTATTGTGATAAATAAGATTCTAGATGATACTAAACTTTGTTAAAGGGATCTCATATATAATTATAGGTTAATTTGGTCTTACGTTTGATTATATACTTATTTGACTCTTTAACTTTAATGGTACTCTATGGTGTTGATCATCATCTACTTAGTTTGATAGGACTATCATGGGTTTGGCTTTGTAAATGTATTTGAAAGTGATGGTTTAATAGTTACTGGTTATGAATTGTGTAGGTAAGGAAGTCATATAGTCAATTTTTGAGCTTACAGGTGTTTTATGGGTCCAATGATTGAGAACACTTTCTTTTAGCATTTAAAACTTGTGAGGATTGATTTGAGGTCAAATGGTTATGTATTGACGATTTTGGGTATATGAGTTGTTAGTCCAAAATTTGCTTTTGTCATGGTTATATCCTTTGATTTTCCTTGCAAATCTATCAATTTATATGATTGTGTGATGTGTAATTTCTTTACTATTTTAAGGCCATACATGATAGATTCCTTCCACTTCATTCAATCATATACTATAAGAAATGAATAAATGATTAATTATGGAATAACATGTAAATAATAAATGAGGGGGTTACATTTATGGTATTAAAGTAGTTCATCCTATGAAACCTAAAGGAGTCTAAGGTAAGATAGGGAATTTTGGTAACCTGATCTCAATTTGATATGTAGGTTAATTGTTACACCCTACTATATCTCATTCACTTAGCACCATTTAGGTGAAAAAAGCATAAATGCCTTTAGCATTTGAATCTAACTATCAAATACATCAAGTGGACTCTTTGTAATACCATATTATCTCTAACATTGATCCCTTTCTGTGCAAGTGGAATTATACAATTCATCAAAGAAATTCTAAGGAAATGCATTAAAATAATGAATTAAATTGCATTGCATAATGGATAAATTTTTCATTTTGTGTCTTTGAGACCCCATGAACTCACCAACAATATTCTCTAATTATTTTCTATTCATAAAAGTCATAACATTCTCAAAATTTAACACAAACCATGGATCAAGGGTCAAAAACCCCAAATAATCACATTTTGCCTCGGGTTCTAGGATAGCAAAATTTGAGGCAACTTTGAAAAATTATAACTAATTCTAGAAAAATAGAAATCAAACAAACTATAACTTCACATTAAAAATAATTCCCAAGCATGAAAATCTCATCTGGACCATGTTTGACAATAGAAAAAGTAAGGAGGTCGAGCTATCTAGAAATCTGATGCAGCTTACTGATATAAACTTTGGAAATTCATAATTAATTCCAAAAAAACATCCAATCCATGAAATTTATACCAATTTGGAAAGGTAAAAATTTTAACTAGAGGAAAAAATAGTTCCAAACCACTCTAAGAGCATTCAGACCCCAAACACACATTCAAACACACATTCAAAGCATATATACATCAAGTGTACAAGTAAATAGGCTACTTGGATCATGAATGCACATTTTCAAGATTCTCATGCCACACTTTCACAATCATGTCATCAAAAAGCTCTAGGGATTTTGGTTTTGCCTCACCCTACTCCTAGGACTTTTGGATATGCCTTACTCTTGATCTAGGGACTTTTGACTTGGCCTTACCCATCCAAGAGACTTTTGGCCTAGTGTCACCCATTCCTTGAAACTTTTGGCATCTCTTCACCTTTATTAAAGGACCTTTGGCATCACCTCACCCTTATAAGCCATTTCCACAACCAAGGCCATTTAAGGAAACACATTAATACCAATGCAATCTTAAGACATCAAGTGACATGTTCTCAAATTACAAGAGCATATACAAACACACAATGACATACATATGTATATAAGAATGCAACAGAATGAGGTGGAGAGCTACCTTGAATTTATGCAAACTTTTCTTAGTCTTTCTCCTTCTCTTTTTTGTCCTCACAAGTACACCTAGGTGGGTTGGTGTTCTCTTGACCTAAACACCATAAAAAACACACTATTACATACTTGAAGCAAGCCAAGACACTAAACTCACTCTTGAACACACACTTGGTTCCATGAGTGGCATAATGGTTCCATAAATGCCCAATTGAAGAAACCTTTACAATTCAAGCTCTAGGTTCTCATTTCTTTCTATTTCTAGGTCTCTTGGCCTCATTCAAAGTCATTGGAGCCCTCACATAATCATTTACAAAAGCTTAGAATCAAGTTGCTTTACAAAGTACCATTATGGATACCATTGTTCCATCTCTCAATCCATGGCTCTAAAATTTTTTTCAATGGTTTCTCCCATCTTCTAACATCATATAAAGTCCTAAACTAAGGCTACAACAAATTAAAACATCCCCTAGCCCATGGAACCTTGCTTGGCCAAACCTAGCACCATAATGGAGGTTCACAAGCTTCTTGATTTTTCCTTGATGGGAGAGCCACTTGGGAAGGTTTCTAGAGGTCTTAGGAGCTCAAGGAAACACTCAAATAGCCAAGGAATTGCTCACACAAAATCAGATATTCCAAAACCCTAAATAAGCTTACACATTTCTATCTTGATTTCTATTGGATTTTCTTAGATTTTCTTGCCATATTCCTCTTCCTCATGGCCTAAAACCTTAGTTCCTCTCTTATTTTTGGATAGAAAATCCTCCACCTATATGGTTCTATTCTTGGCTAAAATACACACATCCATGAAGCAAGGAGAAGAAGTAACAACAACAAGTAATTACCTTAGATTCAAGCTTATTTTCAAGACCTCTTCCTTTTGGTTTGCTCCTCTCCAAGAAATTTGAACCACTCCCTTTAGTTCTAGACTCAAAATAGAACCAAAAAGCTTAACTAAACCATGGAAAGAAAGCATGGAAGGAGAGGAGCAAGGTAGGAAGAAGAAAGAGCATGAAATTTTACAAATTTCCCTACCTTTTCCTTGATTTTTCTCCTGCTTTTCTTCCTCTCTTGGTGTGCCTCAAGAACCTGGTAATTTTTTGTATTTTGTGCAGAGGAAAGTCATGCTATATGAGAGGGAGAAGAGACAAGAAGCTTATGGAACATTCAAGAAACTCATTTTTCCAAAAATTTCAATTTCATCCTTCTGAAATGATAATTTCTTTTCGGCTTCATTTTAGCTCATTTTTGAGAACCTTCTTTTTTGTTATAAAATTTAGGTTCTCAATTTAATAAAATGCCTTTGGAATCACTCAAATTGGAGCTAAAACCTTCCTGAATAAATCCGTCAAAGTTCGGGCTCACCATCATTGGAAAACGTACACCGGAGGGGCTTTATCAGTCCTGTGGCTTCCCATGGTTTTTAGGGCCTCTAAAAACTCTAGGTAACTCAATTTTTCCATTTAAAAAGCCTTCTTATGTGTTTTTCTAAAAGTTGCACTTATTTATGAAAATGCCATTATGTTCGTCAATTTTCGTCACAATTTGTTTCACTATTTTAGCTCTGTTTTTCTTTCTGTTTGAGCCTGGAATTATCATTTTTAAGAGTCTAGAATGCTACCCAAATTTTTCAGGACATTATCTAGCTCATTTCAGAGGACTCTCTTTTACACGGCTTATTTCTTCATTTTATGAAAATTACATTCATTACACTCATGATATTCTAAAACAATTTCTCTATAATTTCCATTCATAATTTAATTCCAAGTATCTTGTTCCATGAAAAATATCATATATGTAAGGCTCAAACACAAGAAAGGAACTATTTCCCCACTTTAGCCATAATCACATATATAAAGCACAAACTTTAAAAATTTATAACTTAAGTCACATAGCTCCTATTAAGGCAAACTGGGTGTCATAAGCTTATGATGTAAACCTTTTATTGTAAAAATTTCAAGTCAAAGAATCTATTTGGTCATTTAAAACTCATGAAAATTAGATTTGGTGCAGAATGAATAGTACCAAACGATAATAGCTTTTTGGGGCCAATTTTGAAAATTCATCAAATATTCTATAGAGTTTTGAAAATACAAACTTTGATTATATAGAAAGCTCTAAATGTCCTTAGAATGCTCATGAAATTTTAGCCCAAATTTGTTCATTAAGGCAGTTAAGGACAAAAGGGTATTTTATAGCTTAATTAGTCAAAATTTTGGTTCCAAAGTATTCTAATTAAGCTCTAATATGCCACTTCTTGCATCAACAAATTTCAACTAATATATCATCTATGAATGGTTTATCATATGAAATTTGCCTTGTATCTAAAATCACAACTTAAAGATATATATACAAACTCAATGGGTTTCAATGTATCAAAACATGTTCCTATGTCTTATACATACATCAAATGGTCATATATTCATGGTCTAACACTTTTACACAAATTGCTATTACATTACATCAAAATATACATTTACATATCTACATATATATTATCAAATTTTTATACTAATCTCTTCATAAACATGGTCTCTCTAGGTCTTTGCCTCATCATTTTTCTCGTTTTGTTCTTTACCTAGCCATGGTTAGTATGATAAAATGGGTGAGATTTTGGGAAGAATCTAAGTAGTAATACTCAATCATTCCAATGCATACAATAGACAATTCACGACTGAAATGCAAGCATACATGGTTATATTCACATAAAATAGTATAACACATTGAATCAACATAAAACATTTGAACTTGTCTAGCCATGGCATAAAATATACTAGCTAGGCTCATCTCTGGGCTAGGGAAGAACTATTACACTTAATTTCCTACTACTCTTGCTAAAAGTTAAAGACATATCTTATACATGTATAAAACTCATACTGGGATAGCCAACTCAAGCATAAACTTAAGCAACTCATAAAACAACCAATACACAAAATGCATCTCAACTCAAACACATCTAAATACATACAAGGAAGAAAGAGTAAATTACTTGATAAAGCTAGAAATCTTAATCAAGCACTAGTCTACTTGTTCCTTTCCTTTTTCTTTTCTCAATTTCACATACACACACACAAGGGTGTGGTTATACTAGCGTGGCCTAAATACATCAATTAAAACACAAAATAACCAATTAAGACCTATTTTATCACATTCTATCAATGTATATAACCAACTTTGAACATCTCAAGGTGTAACACCATAAATTCTAGCTCATTTTATGTCATTCATAAGCTTCACCTCATTATTTCCATGAGAGCACATGAAAGATGGAATGAAAATAATGGGTTTATTTGTGCTACGTCATACTTAAAAATTTCAATTGGTGTCACGTGGACCATGTGAGCTCATACTATACATTTTCATATTTAAATACATCAATACAACTCATTTACATCACAAAATCATGCCTACAACCCATGGAAACTGAAATAGAGCATGGGATATGGAGGTTCATTCTTGGCCAGATTTGGTCTCTTTTCTGGTCAAACTTTGGAAAATCATAACTAAATCTAGAAAAATTGAAATCATGCAATCTTGGTCATTCTGGGAAGCTATGGATGTCTACCTTACACTAAAAATATGCCCAGATCATAGAATTCATCATAGAGGATGTTTGACATCCAAAATGGTCCAAAGATTCGACTAAATTCTAGAACTGTCACAGAATTCAGCAGAAAATTTTGAAAATATCCAATTAATTCCAAAAAAATTCAATCCATGCAAATGATACTAATTTGGAAAGCTGTGGATGTTAACTAGAGAGAAAAAATATCTCTAGACTAGTTCATCAAGCCCAAACCTCAGAATTTAATGGAACAGTACTTTAGGTCAGGCAAAATTACTGATGCTGGACAGAAACTTCAAAAATGTATATCTCCCTCTCTAGACCCAAATGAGGTGCTTCTAGTTGGTATGAGTCACTATAATTGTCTAGTTTCTCTATATAAAATATCATGGCAATTGGACATCATTTGAGCCTCGTGTGATAGAATGTAATTTCGGACCAAATGAATAGTGCAGCAAATCAAAACCATAAAAATTGCCAACTTTGAAAAATCATCAAATATTCTGTAGACTTCCAAAAATTATGATCTTTAGCTTCCCAAAAAGCTCTCAATGAGACTTAATTGCATGCCAAATCTTGGATTAAGACTAACTTATTTGGCTAAAAAGTGATATAGGGTTCCATTATGGTCAAATTTGGCTCCATATAGGGTACCGAACTTACCAAATGGCTTTCCCTTGGTATTGACACCTTTTGGGCAAGTCTAAAAGCATATTTAAGACTTGTGTGAGCTGCCTAAATGGTCCTAAACCTCATGCATCTCATTTTGGCCATTTAACCCATACTTATGCGCATTTCCATCAAACTTCCAAAATGCATATTTTGGCATTACATACTCAAACAATATGCTAGAGGTCATACATCATATCCATACATTTAAACATCACATAATATCATATTAACACATGTCTCAAGGGTCATAGACCATTTACAATATCATATACATTGTGAAGCATCATTATGGATTCAAAAAGAATAAAACTAGGCATATGGTTATCAATCTTCCTTCTTCATTGTAATTGGCTCCCATTGCCATAGCTACTTGGTCCACCTAGCATTTTAGAGCATTGGAGAGGAGAGGATGAGATTCAAAGAGTCCCAATAGCTCATCTCCCATTCAATCATACATAATCTGTGCAAAGCAAGCTTTACAAATGTATGTATGGAGAAAATGGAAGTCATGGACATTTAAAAAAGCCAGCTTAGCATATGAACCAATCATACAAGACATTCAAGAGCTCACCAAGTGTTTGGATTGGCCTCATACTTCTCCTCATGGATTTTGGACTTGCCTCACCCATTCTTTAAGAGCTTTGGACTCAACCATACTCTTGGGAGCCCACTTTGCTTTTGGGAGACTCTTTGCTATGTCTCAACCAAGCTCAAGGGTTCTTGGCTCATCCTCAACATGGTGAAGAGTTTTTGGCCTCTTCATACTCAAGTAAACTCAAACAAACATCATGCATTCATTTGGAAACATAACATGGCATTAAGAATTATGGCATATAAAGGCATGCTAGCATACTTCTCATATCTTGAAAATACACATACACACATTCTAAAACAAGCTAAACACACATCCATGCATGAAAAAAGGTGGAGAGAGTTACCTTGTGTACACTCACACACTTTTTCCTTAGATTTCAAGCCTCCTCTTTCGACCACACATCCACAAATTGGTGGAGATGGTTTCTCTTGGCCCAGATACAATTTATGGGAGCCAATTAGATTCATGAAACATATTATAAGGCTACATGACTTGTTTAAACCCTAGATTGCTCTATAGGCTCCATTATGGTCCATAAATGTACCTAATGAAGCAACACCCCTCAAATAATTTCTAGGCCTCATTCTTTCCTTTCAAATATGATTCTTGACTCCTTTTAAGCCTCTTGGAGTCATCACACTATTAAAACAAAGGGCCTAACATCATGTTGCTTCTTTAGGTCATAATATGGAACCTAAGGCACCAAATCAATTTCTATGAGTTCTAAATTTTTTCCAAGGCCTCCCCTCATTTTCATTCATCAAATATGACTCAAGAACGGTCTTATAAAAATTTAAAACTCTCCCCCACTACAAGAACCCTCCTTGGCCGAGACATAGGCATCATTTGGGCTACATGGAGATTTCTTTATTTTCTTAAAGGAGGAAGCTTGTGGGGAGCATCTTAGGAGTCTCAAGAACTCATTTAAACTATTAATTAACCCTAGGAACTATCATATACATTCAGATTTTGGAAGGTACACATAAAACCCTAAGTTTTGCATCTTGAAGTCTAATGGTTATTTCATGGTTTTCTTTGCATATTCTTATTCTTCTCCATCAAAGACCTGAGATTCATCCTTGGTTTGGTTGAAAATTTAACTCCCTAGGGCAGACCATATATAGGTCAAAGTGGAGAAGAGAGGGAGATCAATATAGTTACCATAGAATGCATTTTTACCTTGTTTCCTTGGTTAGTTTGGCTTGAATCTTGCTTTCTCCAAGCTCCTCTCTTCAAATCCAAAATTTCCCTTGAATCAGATTTATAAACCTCATTTTAATCCAAGGAAACAAAGGAGAAGGGAGGAGAGGAGGTGTGGATGAAGAAAAGCAAGGGAAAACACCATGAAAACATACCTTAAACTTGGATTTCTTCCTCCTTCTTCTTCCTATCTTGGGCGCCTCTCCCTTAGGGTTTTGCTTCTGATTTGGGGTTGGAAAATCTGAAGTGAAATGAAGGCAAGTGTGAGGCACCACCTGTATATAGCTAGGGTAAAAAGACTTTTTCAAAAATTCCAATTTTGCCCTTCATACTTTACATTTTTGTTTCTCCTTCGTTTTAGCTCCTTTTTTAGAATCGTCTATTCCATTATAAAATTTAGGTTCCCAATTAAGAAAAATAACTTTGGAATCACTCAACTCAGAGGTAAAACCTTCCCGAACTGATCCGTCAAAGGTCGGGCACACCGACGTTGGAAAATATCCACTGGAGGGGATTTAACCGTCCCGGGGCTTCCCATGGTTTTCAGGGCCTCTGAGAACCCCAAAGAACTCAAAATTTTCATTTAAAAAGTCCTATTGTGTGAATTCCAAAAATTGCCCGAAATTACGAAAATGCCATTACGTTTCGTAGGTTTTCTGTCAAAATTTGTTTCTTCATTTTAGCTCCATTTTTCCTTTTGTCCAATGCTAGAATTCTTATTTTTAGGAGTCTAGAATATTCTTCAAATTTTTCAGAACCTTAACTAATTCATTTTGGGGGACTTGCTTTGAAAATGGGCCTGTTTCCGTCGTTTAACGAAAATCATACATTACACAAGGTGCCTCTTTCCATTTGTTACACTTCATGTAGCAATTCCATCATTCAACTATCTCATTTTTACTTACTTTTAATGGCCAAAACAAGTCTAAAACTTATCCATATCACTTATTCTATTCATAAGACACTTTAGGGTTCTTATGGAACCATACTTTCAATATCATCAAATCTCATTCCTTTTCTCAAACCAATGGTTCATTTGGCCTCTATATCACTCACTTAGGCTTCCCAATTCATTAAACTAAATTAGAAACTTTCCTAGATGCTCTTTCCTTGCCTGGGCCAAGACTCCCCTCCATGGTCCCTACCTTGGGATTTTGTTTGTTTAAGAAGGGATTTGGGGTCTTTAGGCTATCCATGATTCATTTCTAGTTCAATCATGATATTATAGGAATCAAATAATTCTCCTAGGTGTTTGAAGTATTCTTGGCCTAACTTGAACTCTAGGTGAAGTTACCTTGCTTTATCTTGGTTTCCAGGTTAGTTTCTTTGCATATTCTTGTTCCTCACCATTTTAAACCCTTGATTTCAACAAGCTTTCATCAATTACATATGCTTCCTTCACTCTCTTTCACTCTCTCTCTTTTGGCCAAACATGAAGAGTTCTAGATTCCAAGGAATAGATATTTTCCATAATTAACTCATACCTTGTTTTAAAGCTCTCTTGACTTAGGTTTCTTTGGTACATCTGATCTCCTTAAATAAGCTCTTTTGTCTTAAGTGATACTCACAAACTTTACTTGTAATATCTAGTTTTTCTAAAACTGGACTGAAATCAATCAGATTACAAAAGAAGACCTCTAGAATGAAATGAAATAAGATAAAATAAGGGTAAATTAATAAATAGAGCATCTAGAAGGAGAATAAGGATTTAGAGGTGGCTTGAAATTAAAGCTAAAATAGTTAACAGCTTAATACAAAACTCAGTGGCAAAAATCATAATTTCAAGCAACTTCTTAGAAAGTTAAAGGAAGGATTTTTAAATGATAAAATTAAGCCCACTAGGATTTTCAAATGCCTAAAAATCATAAGAATCATTAAAATGGTTAAAAGCCTTCTAGTGTGCGATTTTCGACAAAAGGTTGACTAAAACTTTGATTGGATGATTAGGGATGCTTCCAAGCTCCATAAAATTGAAAGAAAATATTTTTAATAAACTAGAGGACCCAAATTTTTATATGGAAAAGACAATTCTAAAAAAGGAGCTATAATGAGCTCAAACGAAGGAACGAAAGTGGAGGGATGTAATTGATATTTTGAAAATTGTTATAAAAGTTTTCCTCTACCTTTTTTATAGTCAAGTAAACTTTTTGTTTCTCTCCCCATAAAACTAGACTTGACCAATGAAAGGAGAGAGAGAAAAATCTAGAGAAAAATGTAGCCATGGATGTTTAAGAGAGAGAAACAAAAAGCTTGCATTTTGGTAAGGATTTTTAACTCTTTTCACTTCCTCTTAGTTAGCAAAATTATTCCTTTCACTAAGAGCTTCATTTTAATGTAAATTTCATCCTAAGATTCCCTATTTTCATGGCTTACCTAAGGCTAAAGTTCAAATTTTTGGGATGCTCCTTTAAAGAAAAGGCTTCAAGATAAAGAGCTCTTTACACCCATGTGTATCTTGCTACAAGATTTTCGATTTTGTGTTGAACCTTAGAGCCCTAAGTTTCATCCATGGTGGTGCTAAAAACATATGATATTTCTCTTGGTTGTTTGAATGATTTAAGAGCATAAATGGGTGTTTTAAACATTATTCCTTATGGGTTCAATTGAAATGGTTCGATTTGTACATTGGGCGATCTTGTATGTGCATGGGCTGGTCAAAGAGAGATAGTATAGGAGAGAATAATTTATGTTAAAATTAAGGCTATTAAAGGCTTAGTGAAGTATTTTAAAGATGGAAATTGAGTTAGAATGATGATAATTTCCATGGATATGCATTCTTGAATTTTAGCCATATGTGTAGCTTAAGTTGAGAATTTGAGATGCTATCATAGAATTGTGTTGTTGGGGCTGCCTAAACAAGTTTTATATGATTAGTATAAGTTAATTATGTCATGTAAATAAAGTTAAAATTAAGAAAGCCTAAGAAAATAAGTAAAACTCCCTTAGCCCTTTTATATGGCATGGGTTCGGCCAAGCATGGTTGGAACACCTGGAGAGAGATCTAATGGATTCTAAGGTTTTAAGAAGCCCAATATGATAAATAAGCATTAATGGAACCATTGAATTAAATTTACAAGCCTTATTTTAAAAGGTAAATTTTTAAAGTACATAAAGGGCCTAAAGGAGCAAGTGGCCCTAGGCTTGTGTAATCATGTATATGATGGTTCCGATGAGTTCCACTAGAGTTATGTGACTCATAACAAGTGAGGTTTAAGAGCTTAGAAAGTGAAATCTAAGAATTGCTACTTAAGGAGGCATAAAGTAGTTTAAATGCCCTTTTGAGTTTTACTAACTCTATATGGTAGCAATATGAATTAGAACATAACCTAATATGTGCTTTGTATTGTAATTGATGTAGTTTGGGCCGAGCCAATGCAAAATCATTTTGGGTATGTATGAGTCCAAGATGGATATGGTGAAAGATCAAAGAAAAGAGAAGGATTTAGGAGTTAGTGGTAGCTTGAGACTCCTAAATCCACAAGGTAGCTTTCTCTCTACTTCTTGCATGCAACTGAGTGCTTAAATGAGTTGATATGCTTGTGTGTATAGTTGCTTGATGCTTTCATGAAATATGATCTATTATGTTTTCATATGAGCTTTATGAGCACCTTATGTTTATGAAAAGGTATATGATGGCTCCCAACTCCCTAAGGCATAGAATTGATTGCAATAGCTCTTGCTTAGCCCCGAGTCAAGATTAGTAGAGCCTAACTATTTTTATGATGTTGCCATGGCAAGAAATGAATAAGTTTTCATGTTATATGATGCATATGATTTACATGATCCATGTGCATAGGTTTCTTGCACCACATACATTGCATTCACTTATGTCATTCTTGTGTTCATTAAATTGGATGAGTTTATGCTACTGAGATTCTCCTCGATTTTCACCCCACACGCCCACTAACCATTTTGGGGTTATCAAGCTAAGTCAAGGAAGATGAAAATATTAGATATTGGGAGTTATGTGTTAGAAGCACTATATATGCTAAAATGTAATTTATATTTCAAGAGTGGCATGGATAATGTATTATGAAACTTGTAAAGTAAATAGTTTAACTTTTGGCAAGTGTGGATGTATGATGACTGTTATGTATGGATGATGGTTACTTATGTATTTAACAATGTTTATGAATGGAACCAAGTATTTGAGTATGAGAACATATATGTTAGTTAGGTGAAGATATGATTTAGCAATGAATGGTTAAAATGATGTATGGAATGTCATTGAAAAGTATGTGCTAGTTTGGTGCCAAGGAGTCAAATTTTGATCCAAGTCCTTTGCCATGATAGGGAATTGTTAAAAATGTCATTTAGGATGATTAAAACTTGATCTAAGTGGAATAATTCCATTTGTATGCCAAATGAACAAAATGATACCAAGGTTAGACATAAAAAGACTCTAAACAACTCCTATACCCAAAGTGGCCAAAATGACGTAGTTTGTAACACCTAATTTTCATAAAAACGATGGAAATGGGGCAAATATAAATGAGAGTCCTCTAAAATGAATGATTTGAGGACAAATAAAATTGGGATGAAATTCTAAATAATAGAAAATGAGAATCCAAGGCTTAGGATGCCCGAAAATGAGAGCCGGAGATAAAATTTGACGGAAGGTAGTGGCATTTTCATAATTTTGGGCACTTTTTATAAAACTCAAAGGATGGATCTTTAAAAGGAAAATTTGAGTTTCTTGAGATTCTCAAAGACCCTAAAAACTATAGAAACCCCCATAATGGTTCAAACCCCTCCGATTTATATTTCAGAATGTCAGTTGACCCGAACTTTGACCCTTTCTTTCGAGAAGGTTTTAAATCTGATTTGAGTGATTCACAAGGCATTTTATAAGTTAGAGGACCTAAATTTTATGATGGAAAAGATAGTTGTCAAAAAAAAGTTAAAATGATCCTTAAAGGAAGAAACCAAGAATGAAGAACAAAATTGAAATTTTGAAAAGCTTCTTATGGAACCCTTATAATATATAGGTGGCGCCCCCACTCTTCTCCTCACTTTAGTGGACATAGCTTTTGTCCAAAATAGAGGAAAACTCAGCCAAGAAGGGCACACAAGAGGAGGAGAAAAAGGAGAAGAAAGGTGTAACATCATATTTAACTAGACTATCTCATATTATTCCAAGCACACTTCCTTGGTCTAGCATCTTTTTTCAAGAAAAATGTAATAAAAATAATGGATTATTTTGCATCATGTCATGGATAAATTTTTCATTTCATGTCTCATGAACCATATGAACTCATCTATCTCATTCTCATATTTAAATACATGTATACAACTTAAAACCATCTAAATATGAGGCCAAAAACTTGAGCTCATGAACCATATACATAAAAATCATATGTGCAGCCTCGAGTTAGTATGTCAACATTTTGTTATGAAATTTGGAAAATCATAACTAATTCTAAAAAAATTTAATTAAAGCACACTATACCATTCTAGAAAGCTATGGATGACTACTTAATGTTAAAAATAACTCTAGACTATAACAAGAACTTATAGCCACTAGAAATTGATAGAACAGTAACCAAACTAGCCTGGCGCTACTAGTACTATCACAGAACTTTAAAATTCATATCTCCCTGCTCAGATATCTAATTGGGATGATCTTGGTGGTCATAAAAATCTTATCATGTTTGGTTTATCTCTGTAATTTTTCATAAGCATTGGACACTATTTGGCCTTTAAATGACATAGGAGAATAAACTGACTATATGAACAGTAACCATATCAGAACAACTAAAATTTGACAACTTTGAAATTTTATAATTAATTCCACAGAGCTCCAAATAATCTAGTTTTTAGCTTTACAAAAATCTCTGGATAAGATCTATATGCATGCCAAATTTCATAAGAAAATTCATTCATTTGGTTATATTGTGTCATAGGGTTGCAAATTTGCTCTTTTAAGCTTCTTAAAGGGTCTCAGGAGAGTCAAATTTGGTTCCAAAGCTTTCATGGACACTTGAGCATGTAGAAAAGCACCAAAATTGTCTACTAAACATGTCTTAAAGGTGAACAAACCCAGATTTCACTCTCATCCCAAGGTATGCACAAGAACACATAAGCTTCATCTTACCATTCAATACCCAAAAAATTGCTATATCATTCACATGGCATTAAATCTCATTTATACATAAAACATTCAAGTAATTACATATGTTCAAAAGATTATACAACATATTCATCATGGTATTACATCATGTGCCATTCATATGGGTACAAAATGGGTAATTTCACACACTTTGTTGTCAATCTCTCTTCTTCAAGTTTGGTGGCTACCATTTCTTAGTTCACTTGGTCCACCTAGGCATGTTAAGCAATGAGGAAGAAGGGATGAGATTATAGGAATCCCAATAGCTTTTCTCCCTTTCAACCATACATAAAGAATGTAAATCCAAGTCTAAAAATGCATGCATGGATATTATGGAGTGTATGATTATTTATAGAGCTTTTCTTACATTCAAGAAGTCATATAACGCATACATAGGTTTGCCAAGAAGATGGTTTAGCCTTACCCACTTTTCTTGGGGGATTTTGGACTTGCCTCACCCATTTTCTTAAGGGGTTCTTGACTAAGCCTCACTCTTTAGAGACTTTTGGCTTTGTCTCACCCATCCTTGGGGACTTTTGACTCATCCTCACCCTAGCTAAGGGACTTTTGGCTTCACCACACTCAAGTAAACCAAAATATGTTCACAAAACATCATTTAAGTGTATAACATAATATCATGGTATCATGGCATATAGATACATGCTTAAACATCTTTCATGGTACCATGGCATAACATTAAAGACAAGATAAACATCCACTCATGCATGAAAGAAAGAAAAGAGACCTTGGTTACAAATGCACACTTTCTTCCTTGAAAACTTTTCCTCTCCCTCTGCCACACACTCCTAAGGATGTGAGACTTGGTTCCTTTGGTCTAGACACATCATATGGAAGCCAATTACACTCTTGGAACAATTTCTAAAGTGATACATTCATTTCAAAAGCTAGGTTGTTCCTATGGCTCATTTATGGCTCCATAATGTACCTAATGAAGCACTATCCATAAATTATGATCTAGCTCTATTCTTTCCATCTATTTATAACTCTTGACTCCTTTTAAGTCTCTTGGAGCCATCACACAATTAATTAAAGGAGTCTAGCTAGGTGTTGCTTCTTTAAGTCACAATATGAAACCTATAACTACATCTCACTATCCATGACTTCTAAAATTTTTTTCAAGCCTTCTTCTCATCCTCTCCCATCATATATGACTCAAAACCAAGCTTAGAATAAATTAAAACTACCTCTTGGTGCTTTATCCTCCCTAGGCCAAAACTATGCATCAAGAGAGCACCAAAGGAGTTTGTTTTGTTTTCTTGATGGGAGATGCATATGGGAAGCTTTCTAAGGATCTTAGGAGCTCATCCAAACATCCATTTTAGCTTAGGAACTTTGCATCAAAATAGAATTTTAGTGGAGCACTTGAAACCCTAACTTTGCTACCTTAAAATCTAATAGTTGTTTTGTTGTTTCCTTTGCATATTCTTGTTCATCACCCTCATTTTCCTAAGATTCACTCTTGGTATGGCTACAAATTCAACCCCTCTTGACTAGTCATATATAGGTCGAAAAACACAAGAGAAGGAATAAGAAGAATCAAGCATAAGAGTGGCAAAATACCTTGTTTTCTTAGCTTCCTTTGAATGCTCTTCTTTTTGCTTGGCTTCTTCTCCTCAAACTCAAAATTTCCCTCTTAGGTCTGACCTCAGAAAAGCCCAAAAAACTTCAATAAACCCATGGGAAAGAAGAAAAGAAGAAAGAGAAGCTTGCTAAGGAAAAACTAAGAAAAATCATGAAAATTCATACCTTTCTCTTGCTTTTTCTTCTCCCTTTCTCTCCTTCCTTGTGCACCTCACTCTTAGTCTTATCTATAGTTTAGGGCAGAAATGAAATGAACCAAATGGGGAGAAGAGTGGGGCGTGGGGTATATATAGGTAGGTTTCAAGAATTGTTTCCAAAAATTCTATTTATGTTCCTTAAATTTGGCATTTTTGTTTCTAGTTCGTTTTAGCTCCTTTTTGAGAACTTTCTCTTCCATCATAAAATTTAGGTCCTTAATCTTATAAAATGATTTTGGAATCACTCAAACTGGAGCTAAAACCTTCTTGAATGAAAGGGTCAAAGTTCAGGTTAACCGACGTTAAAAAACATATACCGAAGGGGTTTTAACTGTCCTAGGACTTCCCCATGATTTTCAGGGCCTCTAAGAACCTCAAAAGACTTAAAATTTTCATTTAAAAATCCTTCTTGTGAGAATTCCAAAATTTAACCAAAATTACGAAAATGTCATTAAGTTACATAGCTGTTTCGTTAATTTCCATCTGATTATTTTAGCCTCTGTTTTAGGGCACCTCTGTCCTCTTATTTTCATTACTTAATGTCTAGATCATTATTCTAATTTTTCTAAACCTTAACCAATTTATTTCAGAGGACATACTTTGAAAACGTATCCATTTTCGTCGTTTTTACAAAAACTAGACATTACAAAAGGCATAGGAAAAAAGGTGAGAAAATTAAGGTTTTCATGGTTCTTCCTTCACAATTGTTATTCCCCTCCTTCTCCTCTTTCTTTCTATGGTTTTAGTATTTGATTTGGGATTGTTTTAGGTCTGGTTCAGAGAGAGGAGATTATAATTTCAAGGAAAAGCCTATAGCAAAGGAGAAAACTCTTGAAAAGGCTCAAGAATCAAGGTAACTTTCATGGCTTTTCTTACTTTCTCTTCATTATTCTTCTTAGGTGATGGTTTGGCCAAGTAGAGAGTATGTAGAAGGGATTAATTTATGATTTAAACTAAGCATGAAACATAGGTTTTTTAGTGTACAAAACAAGTTTATGAAAAGAAATTCTAAAAAAAAAGAATTAGAAAACAAGTTTCCAAAACCTAGGGATTTTGTTGCACCATGGTATGTATGAAGCTTTCTAGTGGTATTTTTAGTTGTCTAAGATTGTATATGGGTTCTTGAGACATCTAGAAAGCTTCACATGTGCCATTCCCTTCAAGAAAACTTGCAAAATCCATAGGGTGCTCATAGGCATGTCTTGTCTCAGCCTAAGCAAGAGGAAGCACCTAGGGAGCATTTTAAATTTTTCTATGGGTAGAAAGGGACTAAATATGATGAAAGAACCTCAAAGGAAGCCTTGGAAAAAATTTAAAAGCCTTGGTTTGTGAGATGGAGGTGTAGACTCCATAATGAGACTTAAAGAAGCAACTTGTATCTAAGCTCTTGGGAATGAAATTGTAATGGATCCAAGGGGTCTAAATGGACTCAAGAGAACTACATATAAGGAGAAAATTGAGCCAAGATCATGAATTCTAGTAGTTACTTCATTAGATCTTGTATGGAACCATTATGTAGCCATATGAGAAAGTAGCCTTCTATAGAGTGTATGTGATGCTAAAGCTTGCTTCAATGATGTAATTGTGTCCTATTTGATGTGTTTGGGCTAAGGGAATTAAGCAAGTGTGTGGCCAAGAGAGGGGAAGAATAATCCAAGGGAAAGTGTGTAAATCTTGCTTCAATGTAACTCTTTAAGCTTTCTCTCATGCATGGCTTGGATGTTTACTTGCCTTTGAGTGCTTTTGTGTGTGTTTGAACCATGAGAAATGTTTCTGGCTATGACTTACAAGCTATGGTACCATTATGCTTCTTGAAATATATTTATGTATGCAATATGGCTTGAATGGGTATGGTTATGCCAAAAGTCCCTTAGTAAAAGTGAGGATGAGCCAAAAGTCCCTGGCAATGGGTAAGACAAAGCCAAAAGTCTCAAGAAGAGTGAGGATAAGTCAAAAGTCCCTTGAAAGTGGGTGAGGTAAATCCAAAAGTCCTAAGAAAGTTAGGTGAAGCTAGACCAATGCCCTTGAGAGCTTATATTTGCTATGTATGAGTTTATGTGATAAGGAAAATGTTTTATGCATGCTCACTAGTAGCTTGAATGTCATGCATGCATTCTATGACATGTATATGCATCCATTACATATGTTTGAAAGGGTTAAGTGCTATTGAAATTCTTTGAATCTCACTCTTCCCCCATATATGCCTAACCATGTCTAGGTGAGCAAAGTGGGCCAAGGAATGGAAGCCAACAACCTTGAGAAGCAAGACTTTGACAAAGGGATGGAGAAATGTGCTTTATATTTGCATTTTGATGTCAAGAATTGTAACCATGAGATGTATATATGATGTAAACCATTGAACATGTCCAAATGTATGTAAATATGGCGTATATATCAAGTTTGGAGACAAACGAATGTATATGTTGGAGATTGACATCCTAACACCCTTATATGCATGTGTATAAATGTGAGTGGCATGGTGAGACTGAGATCCATGATGGTTTGGATCATTTGGCATACTTTTATATGTTGTATTTATACTTTTAGACTTGCCCAAGCGGCTATGGGATGAGAGGAAAGTTTTTTGGTGCCTTGAGATACTAATTTGGACTTGAAAGTTAACCATTATGTGTGCTAAACCAGAGTCTAACCAAATGAGTGATTTTTTCCATGAAATTGGGCTAGAAAGTAGGTCTCATCTAGATCTTTTCATAGAGCTAAAGATGGAGCTCTATAGAATTTATTATGATTTTTCAAAATTGACCAAATTATATAGAAATGGTATGTACACTATTCATATAGTAAGTTTATATTTCTATGTTCCACATAGGTCTAATGAAGTCCAATGCTCATGAAATGCTACAAACATAAACTATACATTGTAAGGTTTACATACCCACTAAGATCACCTCATTTAGAGCTCTATAGACAAAGAACCAAATTTTTGAAGTTGCATGACAATACTAATAATGGAGCTCGACCTCTGGTACTATTCCACTGTCTTCCATAGGTTAAAGGCCAATATATTGGTTTGGAATTATTTTTACTCATTATTTAACATCTAGAGCTTTCCAAAAACCTATCATATACATGATTTTGATTTTTCTATGATTATTTATGAATTTTCAAATTTCTTATAAAAAATATGACATGCCAACTCGAGACCAAATTCTGGTTTTTGGAAGTTATGGCTCCAAATCCGTGATGCATGAGTTAAATGATGATGTTTATGACTTGAATAGATATATTATAGATAGAAAATGATATGAATGAGTTCACTTAGTCCCTAAAGCCATGAAGCATGAATATGGTCTCCCAATCACGCAATTATCCATGTATGAAATCATATACTTCCTTGTAAATGTTCTCTAAGATGCTTGAAATGGATTGGGAATGACTATGGGACCATTGTATAAGGGTAAAGAGGTTAAGGTATTATATATTGGTAGTTTAAGATTTTGCATGTATATAGACCCTTAAGAGATTTTTCTATCTAGCTAAAAATCATAATTTTTGGAGATCCAAGAAATATTCCACAAATTTCCAAAGTTCCAAAAATTATGCAGAACAATCCCTGGTACTGTTTATTTGGTAGTTCTATTTTTAGTGAATTTGAAGAGCCAAATGAACTCCACTACTTATGAAATTTGACAAGCATATAGTTGGAAATATAAGCTTTTTAAGGCCACTAAGCTTTCATAAAAAAGAGTTGTATAAAGAAAATTATGATTTTTTGAACTTAAGAGTCTGATTGTATCCGAGTATTGTAATAGCTACTAATATGTTATGTTTTTTGTGGGCTAAATGAGCTTATCTACTCATGCGATTTTATAAGCATATAGATGATATTATAATTTTTCCATAGCCACTAAGATCACCCAATTTAGAGTTGTGTAACTCAAGATATCCATTTCTAAAATTTAGGCCTGTCATACGCTCTCCATTTCTACTAAAGTTACTATTCCATTGTATTTGGTAGGGCAAATGAACTCAATTTTGCCTGAAATTTTTATAGCATGTAGTTTGCATCCTAAGTTTTCTATGGAAACTAATTTTACATGATTTGGGCTTGTATAACTTAAGTTATGAATTATCAAAATTAGTGCAGATTTTTTACCACTATGTCCATTTCGGGTTCTTGACTTTTCTAAGGGGTTCCATGAGCTAAACATGTTAAAATGAGTATGAAAAAGCTTTTTTATAATAAAAATGAATTAAGGAAAAGAAAGAATGAAGGTTGGATCCCTATAGCTCAAATTGACCTATAATTGACCCGATTTAGGTGTTGAAAGCTATGAATGGATGTGAATTTTTACTTGAAACTCCATAATTGATATGCATTAGTTGGTTAGATAAGTTGTAGAGGATAAGAGGCATCAAACCTTATAAATACAAGAGCTGAGATAATATTTTGTAAACAAGGTCGTGGATCTTGTTAACAAAATCTTATATTCTGCAATGTGAAATCTAATACATTATCAACAAGGTTTCCTAACAATAAGTACAAGGTTTTCTAACATAGTAAGTTATAATGTAACACCATCATTTCTAACTCATATCCATCATCCCTTACATATTCATGTGAGATATAGTAAGAATAAAGTGGGAAATTCCATTGAATTAATACACTTTCTTGCGTTGCGTCATGGTTAAAAATTCATTTCGGTGTCACATGGACCGTGTGAGCTCATTCTATGCATCCTAATATTTAATTACACTATTACAACTCATTTGCATCACAAAAACATGCCTACAACTCATGGAAACCAAATTCGAGTGTGGAATAAAGAGTTTCATTCTCGGCCAAAATTGCTCCACTTTCTGACCAAATTTTGAAAAATCATAACTAAATTTAGAAAAAATTGAAATCATGAAATCTTGGTGATTCTGGAAAGCTTGGGATTTCTACATCATACTAAAAATATGTACAAGTCATAACATCCCACACACAGAGCGTTTGACATGCAAAATAGTCTGGAGGTCGGACTGGGTTCTGATGCTGTCACAATTTACTGATAAGAATTTCAAAAATGTCCAATTAATTCCACAAAAATCCAATCCATGCAAATGATACTAATATGGAAAGCTGCTGATGTCAAATAGAGAGAAAAAATATCTCTAGATCAGTTCATGAGGCCAAGATCTCAGAATTCGATGGAACAGTACTTCTGGTCGGGCAAGGCTACTAATACTGGACAGAAATTTCAAAAATTCATATCTTTCTCTCTAGACCTCAAAATGAGGTGATTCCAGTTGACACAAGTCACTATGATTTCCTAGTTTCTCTATATAAAATTTCATGGCAATTGGACATCATTTGGATCTCAAATGACAGAAAACAAGTTCGGACCAATTGTAACAGTACATCAGACCATTTCCATATATTTGGCCAACTTTGAAAAATTATCAAATATTCTGTAGACCTCCGAAAATTATAAAATTTAGCTTCCCAAAAATCTCTTAATGAGACCTAATTTCATGTCAAATTTTAGATCAAGACTAACTCATTTGGCTAAAAAGTGACATAGGGTTCCATAATGGTCAAATTTGGCTCCATATGAGGTACCAAACTTGCCAAATGGTCTTCCCTTGGTGTTGACACCTTTTGGGCAAGTTTAAAAGCATATTTAAAACTTGTGTAAGCTACCCAAATGGTTCCAAACCTCATTCATCTCATTTTGGCCATTCAACCCTCACTTATACACATATTCATCAAACTTTAAATTCTCATTCTATAGCCTTACATACTCAAAACATGGGCTAGTGGTCATATATCATAATCATACATCTAAACATCACATAATAGGGTATTTACACATGTATCAACATTCATAGTACATATACAACCTCATATACATGATGAACCATTATTATGGTTCCAAAATAAACAAAACAAGACATAAGGTTGTCAATCTCTCTTCCTCATCGTTGTTGGCTGCCTTCACCATAATTGCTTGGTCCACCTAGCATGTTAGATCATTGGAAAGGAAGGGATGAGATTCAAAGAATCCCAATAGCTTATCTCCCATTCAATCAGACATAATATGTACAAAACAAGCTTTTCAAATACATGTATGGAAAAATGGAAGTCATGGACATTTTCAAAGCAACCTTGGCATGTGAATCAATCATACAAGACATTCAAGAGTTCCCCAAGTGTTTGGATTGGCCTCACACTTCTCCTCATAGATTTTGGACTTGCCTCACCCATTCTTTAAAAGCTTTAGACTCAACCATACTCTTAGGAGCCCACTTTGCTTTTGGGAGACTCTTTGCTATGTCTCAACCAAGCTCAAGGGTTCTTGGCTCATCCTCACCAAATGGAAGAGTTCTTGGCCTCTCCTCACTCAAGCAAACTCATACAAATATCATAGATTCATTTACAACATAACATGGCATCAAGGATCATGGAATATAAAGGCATGCTAGCATACTTTTCATAGCTTGAAAATGCACATATACACATTCTGAAACAAGCTAAACACACATTCATGCACGAGAGAAAGTGGAGAGAGCTACCTTGTACAAATCTACACACTTTTCTCCTTGGATTCCCTCCTTTGCCTCGGCTATACACCCACAATTTGGTAGAGATGGTTTCTCTTGGCCTAGACATGATTTAAGGGAGCCAATTAGGTTCATGAGACATATTCTAAGGCTACACAATTTGCTTAAACTCTAGATTGCTCTATAAGCTCCATTATGGTCCTTAAAGGCACCTAATGAAGCAACACCCCTTAAGGGACTTCTAGGCCTCATATTTTCCTTTCAAATATGATTCTTGACTCCTTTTAAATCTCTTGGAGTCATCACATCATTAAAACAAAGGGCCTAGCATCATGTTGCTTCTTTAGGTCCTAATATGGAACCTACGGCACCAATTCACTTTCTTTGAGTTCTAAATTTTTTTCCATGGCCTCTACTCATCTTCACTCATCATATATGACTCAAGAATAGCCTTAGAAAAATTTAAAACTCTCCCTAGCTATAGGAACTTGCCTAGGCCAAGACTATGGGGGGAAGAAGAGTTCATGGCCTTCTTGATTTTTCCTTGATGGGAGACACACTTGGGAGGCTTCTTAGGGTTCTTAGGAACTCAAACAAACACTCGCATATGGTAGGGAATGCATGAATCAAATTAGTTTTTACAATCCCTTCAAATGCACAACACTTTTTCTACTTAGAGTTCATTGGTTTTTCTTGCAATTGTTTTGCTTTCTTGGATGGGAGGTGCATGTGGGAAGCTCTCTAGGGGTCTTAGGAGCATGTTTAAATATTCAATTAAGCCTAAGAACATTCATATAAAATCAGATTTGCAAGGGAGCATTTGGATCCCTAATAGTTCTATCTTGTCTCCTAATGCTCCTTTCTTGATTCTATTGCTTCCTTCTTAATCCTTGCCATCTAAAACCTCTAATCCCTCCATGAATTGGACAGAAAATAGCCCCTAAGAATTGGGCTCATGTTGCCCAAATTCGTGCAAGAGGAAGGGGGAGGAAGAAGCTACCAAAGAATGGAAGTTTTACCTTGTTTTCTTGCTCTTTCTTGGTTGCTTTTCACTTTCCTTGGTTGCCTCACTCCAAACACGAATTTTTCCTCTCTGTTCTGCCCCCAAAACAGTACCAAACTCTCCATTAAAACCATAGAAAGAAAGCTTAAGAGGAGAGGAGCAAGCTTTAAGAAGGAAAGATATAGAATTTCTTAAAGATTTTTACCTTTTTCTTGAATTTCTTCCTCCAAAATCTTCCTCCTCTTGTGCACCTAAGAAGGGTAGCTTCTCCTTTGGTTTTTGGCAGAATTAAGGCGGTCTTAGAGAGGAGAGAAAGAACATGGCATATAAAGAAGAAGAAAGAAGCTTCCTTTTTAAAATGGTTGCTAATTTTGTCCTTCATAATGGCATTTCCAGTTTGGCTTTGTTTTAGCTCCTTTTTTAGAACCATCTTTTTCATCATAAAATTTAGATTCCTAATTTAATAAAATGCCTTTGAAATCACTCAAATCAGAGCTAAAACCTTCTGAACAAACCGATCAAAGTTTGGGTCAACTGACGTCTGAAAGAGTACACCGGAGGGGCTTCACTGGTCCCGGGGCTTCCTATGGTTTTTGGGGCCTCTGAGAACCCTGGAAAACTTAAAACTTTCATTTAAAAAGCCCTCCTATGAGTTTTTCAAAAATTACCTATATTTACGAAAATTCCACTGGCCTTTCGGCAATTTTTTTAAATCACTCTGGCTATGATTTATGGGCAACTCAAGGCTTAAATCCTCATTTTCCATTATTTAGAATTTTATCATAATTTTATTTGGCCCCAATTCCTTCTATTTCGAGGACTTCCTTTTATATTTGGCTCATTTATGACGTTTACGGAGAAACCGAACATTGTGTTTCTCACGTTTCGCGTTTCTCACATTTATGGAGGGACTGGATGTTACATCCACACACAGAGCCTCCAACGATATTGCCCCCTAGTGGCATGCTGGCCCAAGGGGTTTTGTTCTTCCCTGCCTTCCAGGTTCGAGGGTCTTTGACCCATCCTTCCCCATTCGTTGGGAAAACGCGTCGTTGGTGGGGAGAGCTTCGCCCCCACTTATATGCACTAGCCTCAGGACCTTCCTATCCGATATGGGACTTTACAATCCACCCCCTTGGGGCCAACCCGTCCTTGGGTTGCACATGTGACTAGGCCGGCTCTGATACCACCACACACAGAGGCTCCAACGATATTGTTCCCGAGCGACACGCTGGCCCAAAGGGTTTTGTTCTTCCCTACCTTCTGGGTTCGAGGGTCTTCGACCTAACCTTCCCCGTTCGTTGGGAAAACACGTCGTTGGTGGGGAGAGCTTCACCCCCACTTATATACACTAGCCTCGAGACCTTCCTATCTGATGTGGGACTTTACATATAACATATAGTATGTGATGGTGTTACATTACCCTTTTTAGAAACCAAACCACCATGAGAGAGAGTATAAGAAGTAAAGAATGTGTCATAACTAAAGTATAACAAAATTTTGCATGTTTTCTTACCTATTTTGGCTTGCTTTCCTTTCTTTCTCCTCTTTTCTTCATGCCACCATGGAAGTGCTTTAAGAGCTACCAAAGTCAGTTATGGAAAGGAGAAGGAAGATGGTATGACACATATTTAAAAATCTTGTGTTTCTAACATTTTTGAAAATGACTATTTTGCCTCTAATTTTATTTCCTCCATTTGAACTCATTTTTTAGTCTTCTCAAAAACTAATTGCTCCAAAGCAAATTTAGATTCTCTTCTTCATTAAAAATATTTTCTTAGAGGTTACAGGGATTTAAAATAGTATAAGAAAGTTTGATTTAAAATATTGTCAGCAAGAATCCTAACTTGCCAACTGTCAAGAATTTAATCAATCTAATCTCATTTGGTTAATCTGCTAGCTTTATTTTATAATATTATAATGAGGAATATATGTTTCTATTGTTAATTCTCATGTTTTCTAAATCTCTAATTTTTCTTATTTTATAGTTAAATGGGCCCCTTTTTCTCTTATTTTATCCTTTTCTCATTTTAGCACTTTTCTTTCATTTTAATTAGACTTTTAATCCTTTTTTATTTTCTTTCCCATTTGTCTTTTAATATCTAAAGACAAAAATTAGTGGTTATGACATTAATGTAAATGAAAGTAAAACTAGCACTTATACACTATATATCAATACTTGATGCTATGATTTTGTTTCGTAGGTAAGATTAATTTATTAAGCTTGATCACCTCAATATTAATTATTCAATTTGTCAAAGTCCTAAGCCTTTGCTACCACTAGAATCCTATGGCATATCTAGGAAAACAAAAATGGTCATTAAGCCCCACCTACAGAAAATAGGAATGCAACACCAAATTCAGCTTTGAATATAACTTTCAAGGTACACTAAAGTTTAGAAAAGCCAAGCCTTTGCCTTTTCATGAAAAGTATAATCAAACTATAGCAAATGGGTGGTTAGAGGTATTATAGAAGATATTTGAATCCTTTGGGTGCACTGACTCTTAAAAAGTGACGTTTGCCATTTATATGTTGATTAGTGATGGCAACACTTGGTAGAAGAAGGCAAAAATAGGATTTGTAGCCTAGGGCATAGAGATTACCTCAAAAAATTTAAAATTGTGTTCATTGAAAAGTATTTTATCAAAAGTGTCAAGAATAGAAAAGAAATCAAATTTATATAGTTAAATCAGGGTGTATGATAGTTGACAAATATATGGCAAAGTTTGAAGCTCTATCAAAATTTTCATCTTATTTAAAGAATAATCTTGAACAGTGGAAGGCAAGGAAGTTTAAAGTGGGCTTAAGACCAAAAAATAAGGGTGCTATGATTGCTCTCAAAATTCAAGAATTTGCCACATTGATAATGTAACACCTGCTTGTTCTAAAAGCCGTAAACTAAGGAGATTACAAAAGGAAGTCCTTTAAATTGAATGATTAGAGGCCAAATAAAATTAGAGTAATAATATAGATATCTAGAAATGGAGGTACCAGGCTAAAGGTGCCCTAAAATTGGAGCCAAAATAACTAAACAAAATTAGACAAAAATATAGTAGCATTTTTGGTAATTTTAGGCAACTTTTAGAAAACTCAAAGAAGAGATCTTTAAATGGGAAAATTAGTTTCCTGTGATTCTTAAAAGCCCTACAAATCATAGGAACCCCTAGAATGGTTAAAACCCCTCCAATTTACATTTTAAAGCATCAATTGATTGAAACTTTGATCGATTCATTCAAGAAGGTTTTAAATCCAATTTGGATGAAACCAAAGGTATTTTATGAATTAGAAAGCCTAAATTTTATAATAGAAAAGATTGTTCTTGAAAATGAGTTAAAACGAGCACAAATGAAAAGAACTAAGAAAAGGGTTGAAATTTTGAAAAAGTCTTAAATGAACCCCTTGCTTCTTATATATCATGCTCCACACTCTCCTCTCATTCCCACCAACCTTGTTCTATCTCAAAATAGATTTCCACTCATCTCAAAGTGGCGCACAAGAAGGAAGGAAGAAGGGAAGAGAAAACCAAGCAAAAAGGTAAGAAAATCCATGGGTTTTCATGCTTCTCCTTTCACCAATCTTGTTCTCCTCTCTTTTCCTATAGTTTTGATGATTGATTTGAGGATGATTCACGGTTGGTCCAGTGAGAGGAGTAGAGACATTGAGGGAGAAAGTAGAAGCAAGTGAAAGCACTCTTGAAAAGCCTTAAAACAAGGTAAATTTTCATGGTTTTCTTGCTTCTTCTTGGCTGCCTCTCCTATATGTAGTTTCAGCTAGACTTAGGCCCACTTAGGAGAGAAGGAATTCAAGTCAAAACAAGGTAGAAATAAGGTTATCAAGCATGAGGAATAAGAATATGCAATTAGATTTAAAAGAAAAGCATTAGAAATTAAGTTATATGACTTAGGGTTTTTGTTGCACCTAGCAATTCTTGAAGCTTTCTAAGGATAGTCTAGTCTATGTAAGAGTATGTATGAGTTCTTAAGACATCTAGGAAGCTTCACAAGTGCCATTTCCCTAAGAAAATTAGGCAAACTCCATGGGCTCTCAACTAGCTTCAAGCCTTAGCCAAGAGAGGGAAGTAACACATAGGAAGATTTTTCTTTGATTCCAAGGACAGAAATGGCCTAGATATGATTAATAAATACCAAAGGAACCATTAGTTTGAATTTAGAAACCATGGTTTGTGAGATGGAGGTTTATGTTCCTTTTTAAGACATAAAGAAGCAACTTGAGTTTAGGCTCCTTGAATTGAATTAGTGATAACTCTAATGAATTCTAATGGAGTCCCATGACCTAGATTGAATGAGAAATTGGAGCCAAGATCATGAATCCTAGGGGTTGTTTCATTATGCACTTATATGAAACCATAATTATGCCATAGGATAAAGTAAGCTTGCATAGAGTTTGTGTGAGGCTAGAACTCTTTCCAATAATGTAATTGTATCTCATTTGATGTGTCTAGGCAAAGTGAATTAAGCTCCTCCTAGTTGTGTGTGTGTGGCCAAAAAAGAAAAGGAGAAACTTAAGGGGAAAAGTATGTTTCTTGACTTGAGGTAGCTCTCTAACCTTTCTTGCATGTATTTTTTGGATGTTTGATTGTCATTGGATACTTGTATATATGTTTGAACCATGAGATATGTTTATAGCTATTGATGAAATGCTATGGTACCATTATGCTTCTTGAAACATGTTTTAATGCAAAATGGCTTGAATGAGTGAGGTTGTACCAAAAGTCCCTAAGAATGGGTAAGACAAAGCCAAAAGTCTCAAGAAGAAATGAGGCTAAGTCAAAAGTTCTTAAAAGTGAATGAGACAAATCCAAAAGTCCCAAAGAATTAAGTGAGACTGACGGTTGTGTCATGCAACCTCAAATAAAACTAGGTTGATTAAGGGTTTGTAGCTAATGGTACAACCTAGGTCATTTGCCAAGGAGTTTTTGCCTCTAATTATTTGTGAAAGAGTTCTCCAAGTAACATTAAATAAAAAGTGTTTAGAGGGGTTTTGAATAACTTACTTTCAATTGAATTAAAGATAGATAACAAGAACTAAAAGCTTAAGACTAAGTGATGTTAACAATTAGGAAAGTGTGGTAACTAGCCTTTAGATGGACTTCCTAGAATTCAATTATCCTTGCTTCCTTTCTAATGTGCCAAAATTGGATTTAAATTCTTGCTTCTTAATGTATTCTTCATAAGGATTCTTGAATTACCATCCAAGACTCAAATCAGTAATGATTCAAGGAACTTACAACCACAAGAAATCTTGAATAATTAATCATTTGAATTAAGAATAAGAACATACTAAAATAGAACCTAAGTGCTTATTAAAGTAGCTGAACAATCCACTTAAAAATGCTAATTAACCAATTAGATTAATAAATTTCTCAAGTACAATAATCACACAAAATTCTAGCCACTTAATTCAATAACCATTGTACTAATTGGCCTAAAAGCAAGGGGAGTTGAGTAGTAAATTAGATAGCCATCAATTCTGAATTTTCTACAAACACTTAGGCATCAAAATTAACATTCAAATGTGATATTACAATTAAAATGTAGAGAAAATTAATCCAATACATTCAACAACTAAATTCTCTAATTAACAAGCTAAACCTAGTTAAATTAACAAAAAAATTAATGCTGAAAGTAAAGGATGGAAAGAAAAGTGTTTATCCAAATTAGAGATGTAATATTGGAGCTCAAATCTTCATCAATGGAAGTCCAATCTTCAACTAGCTACCCATGGAATTTTTAAGCTATCATGGAGAGGATGAATGGAAGAAAATGGATGGAAGAAGCTATGGCCATGGCTTGATGGATGATCAAATCAAAGACTCCCTTCGCGTCTTTGGAACTCTAAAAATGAGAGCTATCGTGTTGTTCCTCCCCTTCGCATTCTCTCAATCCCTCTGGACCTTAGCATATTCTTTTCCTTCTTATAGGCCTCAATCCACTTCATCACACGAAGGTGTGTGCATTGGAAGTTATGTGGACAGCACACAAGACACGCATAAATGAAGCTTTTCATTTTCTTTCACATGCCCGTGTGTACCACCTCAGCCTTCATCATGTTTTGCTATCTCTCTTAAATGTTGCCTTCCTTTGTTTAAGCCATCAACTAGAGCCCCATCTCCTGAAACCCATAGTTTCACACATGTTACTCTCCCTTAAACCCCGAGCCTTATTCACATGCTTTTTCCTTTTATTTCCTCCTGTAACCAGAGCTTCTTTTTCCTTTAATCATGTGTTTGCAGATCTTTCCACTATGGCTTCTCTCTATTTCTACTGCACGTTCTCAAACTCGTATTGTTTACATGTTTCTTCCTTTAAACTTAAGCCTCTTGGTAGCTACCTTCATGTGTTTTTCCTCTCCTTTTTCACACATTCTGTTCTCCACTCAAGACTATACATGCTTCTTCCTCTAGCTCTTGTTTCATTTGCTCCCCACTAAACTGTGCTTCATTTATTGCTCCTTCCTTCCTTCTGTTTCTACTGCTGCCCATGCTTCATCTTCCCAAAATAGAACCACCATGCTCTAGACCCATGAGTGGAGTGAGCTATGCATGGACTGGTGTCTCATATGTTCTGAACGTGTATAAATGCATTGTGCAAGCTGTCTTCTCTCATGTGCACTCCTCTTTCCAATTAAGTATGTGTTCTATGGTTGTTTATGTGTGAAGTGTGTACATGGGTTGATATGCCAGTGTAAGATAGAAAAGAATGAAGCCTTCGTGTGTGATGAGTATACACATGAGTGTATGATTCTGGTGGAACCCAAGAGTGATATTCCATGTAGCCATGTGTAAACCCTCATGTGAATAGGGCCTGATGCCTTGTGTAAGTGCTGTGTTTATATGGAGAAAGCTAGACTATGTGTTTATGTGAGCTATGGCTTGCATTGCTTTAACCTATGGCTTCATGGAAGTGTGCAAATGAGTGTGTTGGATGATTGCATGTGAGTGTGTATTGGTGTGAGAGTGTGAAACCCGAGACTGCCCCTTCTTGTGATGTTGGAGTGTGCTTAATGTGATGGGAATGAAGTGAGTGTGGTGCTAAATGAATGCAGTTGGTGGCTATATGCATGGATGTGCTTGAAGCTATTAGTGTGTGATTGTGCAACTGTTCAGTCAAATAAAAAGGAATTTCCATCTTTGACTTTAGGCCTCTTTGATTCAATTATGTGGCTTTTAAATCTTTGAATTTTCATTGCCCACAAAATCTGCATAAATAATAGGGAATCTTCAATAGGAAAAATTCACAAAATTATTTAAAGAAATTTATGCATTAAAATTAAAAAAATTTGTAAATAAATTCCTAGAATACAGGAATGGCTAATAAACTCAATTATTCTCCAATTGAAATCCTTTAAGCTATAATTTATTATCAAAATGCCTAAATTAAAGGGAGAGAAAGTATATAGAAATTAGCAATTATCATAGGCTAAACCAAAAGCCCTTAGAGCCTATGTTTGACAATGTATGAGTTATGTGACATGAGAAAATGTTTATGTATGCTTACAAGAGGCTTTTAGTACATGCTTGCATTCTTTGACTTAAAAATATGTCATATATATATGTTTGAAAGGGTAAAAGAGCTACTGGGATTTTTTGAATCTCACTTTTCTCCCACATATGTCTAACCATATCTAGGTGATCCAAGTAGAGTAAGGAATGGAAGCCAAGCACCTTGAAAGATGTACTCTTGACAATAGCATAGAGAATTTCTGTATTTTGATGTCAAAGTTTGTATATATATGTAGTTTATGAGATGTAAGTCATTGAGCTCAATTAAGAGTATGTAAATATGATATATGAATCCATTTTGTAACCAAATGTATGCATATGTGAGTTTTTGCCATCCATGAGCCTTGATGTACATATGTATAAATTCAAGTGGAAAGATGAGAATGAGTTCCATGATGATTTAGACCATTTGTAAAGTTTATAAATGTTACATTTATATTTTGGGACATGCTCAAATGGTCATGAAATAGCTAGGAGACCATTGGGCACCATTTGACTCCATTATGGTTCTAAAAATTGACATAATCTTGAGCTGAACTACAAATTGACCAAATGGACAATTTGATGCATGAATTTTGGTATGACTATTGGTTTCAACTAGAGCTTTTCACAGAGCTAAAGAGCACTACTTTTAGAACTCTAGAGAATTTATTATGAATTTTCAAAATTGGCCAAATTATGCAAAATTGTCCTAGTCATTGTTCATATGGTCAATTTGCTTTTCTGTGTCACTTAGGGGCCAAATGAAGTTCAATACTCTTGAAATTTTACAGGCGTATAGTAGACATCATAATCTTTCTATAGCCATTAAAAGCACCCCATTTAGGGCTCCATAAAAAGATATATGAATTTTTAAATTTAGGTTCAGCTATAAGATGCATTAGTGACCAGTATTACTGGTCCATTGAATTTTGTGGGGTAAACCTAGTTGTTTTGATTTGAAAAAGATGACATCTTGAGATTTCTAGAAAGCTATCATTTGCATGATTTCAATTTTTCAAGAATTAATTATATTTTTCAAAGTTCATATCAGATTATGGAATTGTTGGCAAATTATAAGGTGTAATGCTATTTCGAGTTTTATGGCTTGGACCCAAATTTTGAGCTTCAATTCATGATAATTCTGGTTGAACAAATGTGTTATGGCTAGACAATGAATTTGGTAAGCTCACATGGTCCATTTAGCCAAGAATGAATTAATTGAGCTTTCAATGACACAAATTTTCACTACTAAAAGTGCTATTTTCATGCAAATAAATGCTATAAGCTATTTGTGCCATAAATTGAGTCCTATATAGATATGGTATTATAGAAAAACAAGTGCAAGGTAAGAGAGGAACATTTTGGTAGAAATGGTGAAGGAAACTTAACAGAAATAGTTCTAGAATAAGAAAAGAGTGGAGAGTGTTTAAAGAAAGAACTTAAAACTTAAATTCAACCATAGAAGAAGGAAACAAGTCTTAAAAAATGCATCTGCCACAACATGCATTAAGTGTGTTAAATCATAAAGGATTAAGCCATGCCTTGCTAGATAAAACATGTGTTATACCTACCAGAAACCAAGCCATTTTTTGAGAGAGTAACTACAAAACAAGTATAAGGCATTATAAAGGAAAGGTACTGACCTAAAAGCCATGGAAAAAGGGAGAGTTTTCATGATAAGTGCAAAAGAAGCAAGTTAGTCCCCAAATCTAGTACAAGGTATATGTCTTATTAATAATATTTTCTTTATTTGCACTGTTTAACTCAAGAGCCATGCATTCCTTTATATCTATTAATTATGTGAAATGATTAAATTTGTCTATTTTTAAATTACCATTCGAACTGCATGTGTCCACTTTTATAAGAGAAAACATTTATACATCATTTGCCTATCTAAATTGTCTTATTCATACTGAAAATAAGTCCTTCATTACTCACTTAGTATGTTTACCTTTGAGAAACATTGATATCTTTATTACAATGGACTAGTTAACTACTAACAGTATAACCATCAATTGTTTTCCTAAGACTGTGATGTTCTCATTTTTCCTTGAATGAAGATTGTCAACCTTATTGCCAATCTAGTTAGTATCGAGATAGATAAAAGAAGTTTAGAAAATGTCTCCATAGGATCATTAGTGAGAGAATATCCAAATATTTTTCCTTTTGAAATTCTAGCCTTTCTCTTGAAAGAGAAGTGGAGTTCACCATATATCTAATTTTAATAAGAAGACCAATCTTAATTGCACCTCATAAGATGTCTTCTTCAAAACTAAAGGAACTTAAGATCCAAATAGAAGACTTGTTTACCAAAAAATTTAACAATTCTAGTGTGTCGCCTTAGGGAGCCCCTGCTCTTTTCGTAAAAAAGAAAGATGGAAGCACTAGGTTATGAATATACTATAGACAATTAAACAAGGTGACCATAAAAAACAAGTACACACTCCTAAAAATAAATGACTTACTAGATCAATTAAGAAGATCATATGTATTCTCCAAAATTGATCTAAGATCAAATTAGGGAAAGACCATAGGACATTCCTAAGATTGCTTTTAAGATGAGATATGGAAACTATGACTTTTTTATAATGCCCTTTAAACTTACTAATGCCCCAGTGATGTTCATGGACTACATGAACAAAATTTTTAGGCCTTGCCTAGATCAATTCATAGTATGGTTCATAAACGACATTTTAGTCTATTCAAAGATAGTAAAGGATCATGAAAAAGACCTTAGGATTATGTTAAAGGTGTTGAATGATAAACAATTGTTTGCCAAACTAGAGAAGTGTGAATTCTAGCTGAAGGAAGTAAAATTCTTAATCCATGTAATTTCATAAGAAGAGGTATCAATAAACCCTAGCAAGGTAAAGGCAATGATGAAATGAAAACGCCATAAATGATTTCTAAGATCAAGAGTTTTCTAGAACTAGCTAGATACTATAAGATGTTTATTCAAGGGTTTTCCTAAATAGCCTTATCCTTAACTAGGTTAACTAAGAAAGGGAATCCTTTTAAGTGGACCTCAGACTATGAGAATAGTTTTCAAACTTTGAAAGAAAAACTAACAACAAAACCAATCCTAATTATCCTTAATCCCTTAGGAAGCTTTGAAGTTTATAATGATGCTTCCAATAAAAGGTTACAAGGTATGCTTATGTAAAACAAAAGCGTGGTAACTTATGCCTCTAGATAACTTAGACCCCATAAGAAAAACTATCCCACCCATGACTTAGAATTAACGACGTAGTGTTTGCCTTCAAAAATTGGTGACATTAAATACATGGTGCTAACTTTGAAGTGTTTAGTGACCATAAAAGCCTATTCATCTATTTGACTAAAAGGAATTGAACATGAGGTAAAGAAGATGGATAAAGTTAATCAAAGACCATGATTTTGAACTTAGGTATCATCTAAGCAAAGCAAACATGGTAGGCAATGCCCTTTGTAAGAAGTCTTTGCAAGTTGTAAAAATGATGATTGAAGTAATTAAGATATTAGAGTATTTCAAAAATATTAGATTTTCCTGGACCATTCTACCCCATAGTACATGTAATGCCTGGTTGTTCTAAAAAGGCTTGAAACTGACCAATTATAAAAGGAAGTCCTATAAATGGAAAGAATTAAGGCCAAAAAAAATTAGAGCAATGATCTATACATCCAAAAAGTGAGAATACAAGGCTAAGGCTAACCCAAAACTAAAGCCAAAATGGCCAAACAGAAAGCCATGAAGGGCTAGTGGCATTTTCATAATTTTGGGTACCTTTTAGAAAACTCAAAAGAGGGAGTTTTAAATGAAAATTTTGAGTTTTTCGGGGTTCTTAGAGGCCCTAAAATTCATAGGAATCCCTAGAATAATTAAAACTCCTCCAGTTTATATTTTATAGTATCAATTGACCCAAACTTTGTCGAATTCATTTAAGAAGGTTTTAAATCTAATTTGGATGAAACCAAAGGCATTTTATGAATTAAAGGACTTAAATTTTATGATGAAAAAGATGGTTCTAAAAAAGGAGTTAAAATGAACCCAAATAGCAGACATCAAGAAGAGGGCCTAAATTGCAATTTTGAAAAGTTATATAAATAAATTCTTAGTGTAACACTATAAATTTCTAGCTTATCTCATGCTATTTCCATACCTTATGCCATGCATCTCATAAAGGAAGCAAGAAAATGGCATTAAAAAAGTGAATAAATTTGCATTACGTAGCGGATAACTTTTTTATTCGATGTCCCGTAGACCATATGGACTTATCCATCTCATCCTCATATTTAATTACATAAATAAAACTCATAACCATCCCAAGAATTGGTCAAAAACTCATGCAAGTGGATGGAATACATAAAAACACTAGGTGCAGCCTCGACCAGAATTTTTAACTCACCATCATAAACTTTGAAAAATCATAACTAATTTTAGAAAAATAAAAATCATGCATAGTTTACCATTCTAGAAATCTACAGATGTATACTTTATGCTACAATATTTCTAGACCATAAAAGGTGCTCCTAGTCACTAGAAATTGATGGAACAGTACCAGAGGTTGACTGTCATTACTGATACTGTCCTTTAACTTCAAAAATTCATATCTCCCTGATCAGAGGTCCAATTGTGGTTATCTCAGTGGTCATGAAAATATTATCATGTCTATTTTATACTTTTAAAATTTCATAAGCATTGGACATCATTTGGTACTTGAATAACACAACCCAAGTTTCTGACCATATGAACAATGTCTACATTAGTTTAACAGAAAAATGCCAACTTTAAAAATTCATAGTTAATTTCACAAAGCTCCAAATAATCTCATCTTGGGCTTTCCAAAAAGCTCTTGATAAAATCTATATGTGTGCCAAATTTCATGGGCAAATTCGTTCATTTGGTCAGATTTTGATATTAGGTTGTGAAATGGTCACTTTTAAGTCTTACAAAGGGTCCAAATGGTCCAATTTCAGTTCTAAGGCAACCATGACCAATTGAGCACATGAGAATGCACTAAAATGACATTCTAAACTTTTCTCAAAGGTGAATATGCATAGAATTTGAAAACTCACTCTCTCACCCCAAGCCATACACAAGAATCTACAAGTCTAGTCTTGCTCCTCAATGTCCAAAATGCACTATATCATACATATAACATTAAATATCATTTGTACACAATACATTTGCATAATTACATATGTACATAAGGTCATAGGCCATATACAATAATGGATTACAACAATTGCCACTCAAATGGCCATAAAGAAGCAAAATCTAAGCACTTTGTTGTCTTACTTTCATCTTCTAAATTGATGGCTTCCATTACCTTGCTCATGTGGTCCACCTAGCATGTTAGGACATTTGAGAGGAGGTAATGAGATTCAAAGAATCCCAATAACTCATCTCCCATTTCAATCATACATAAAGAATGCAGAACAAGTCTTAAAAATGCATGCATGAGCATCATGAAGTGCATGATCACTTAAGAAGCATTGTTGGCACTTGAACAAGTCATACAAAGTATACATAGGCTTGTCGAGTAAGTGGATTAGCCTCACCCATTCTCTTATGGATTTTGGACTTGCCTCACTTATTTTCTCTAAGAGGTTTTGACTCAACCTCACTCTTGGAAGACTCCTTACTTTGTCTCAACTAATTTTATGGGTTCCTCGCTCATCCTCACCATGGCTAAGGGTTATTGGCTTCACCACCCTGTTGCATCAACACACATCTTAACCCTCTCCTCGAGGCATCATTATATACCACAAATGGTAAACTAGGGTCAGGAACGACTAGCACAGGGGTAGTGGTCAATCGAAGTTTCAACTTTTGAAAACTTCTCTCACATCTCTTATCCCACACGAAAGGTGTATCCTTCTGAGTCAACCTCGTGAGTGGCAAGGCCATCTGAGAAAAGCCCTGAATGAATCGTTGGCAATATCCTGCCAAACCAAGAAAACTCTTAACCTTGGTGATCATCCTAGGCCTATCCCACTATAACACAACCTCAACTTTATAGGGATCTATTGTGACCTTATCTCATGAGATCACATGGCCTAAGAATTTCACCTCGGTTAGCCAAAACTCATATTTACTTAGTTTGGCATATAATCTCTTATCTTTCAGAGTCTCTAGAGCTAATCTTGAATGCTTCTCATGCTCCTTAAAAGATCTAGAGTACACTAAGATATCATCAATAAAGACCACAACAAATTTATCTAAATATGGTATGAAGACCCTGTTCATATAGTCCATGAATACCGTGGGCGCATTCGTCAACCCGAATGGCATCACAAGGAACTCATAATGCTTATATCTAGTCCTAAAGGCCGTCTTTGGGATGTCTTCAGCTCTCACCCTCAACTGGTGATATCCAGATCTAAGGTTTATCTTGGAAAAGACAGATGCCCCAGCCAACTGATTTAACAAGTCATCTATCCTAGGGAAAGAATACTTATTCTTGATGGTAACCTTATTCAATTCTCTATAATCTATACACAATCTCAAGCTACCATCTTTTTTTTTCACAAATAACACTGGAGCTCCCCAAAGTGACACACTAGGGTGTATGAACAACGCTTTTTCTAATAGCTCCTCTATCTGCTTTTTCAGCTCAGCAAGCTCGGTCGGAGCCATCCTATATAAAGCCTTAGACATCGGTCCAGCCCCAAGCACTATCTCTATGGAAAACTCTATCTCTCTCTCAGAAGGTAAGCCACTAAAATTAAAATCTTTATAGAAGACCTCCGGGAATTCCCTAATGATCAGGATCTCCTCTATCCTTTCTTCTGCCTCGACCCGTACAGAGAAAAAGACTAGAAACCCCTGACATCCCTATTCTAAGTATCTCTCAGCCTAGGTTGTAGTCATGAAAGATAGCTTGGCCCCTATCCTAGGTATGGTCCCACAAGAAGGTATAGATACGGTGTGATGTTCACAATCAAGGACAGCATTATTGGCAGTCAGCCAGTTCATACCAACAATCAAATCAATGTCATGGAATGGTATACAAATCAAATTGATGGTAGTATGACAATGATTAAATTAGACAGTGACATTCAAGCAAGCATGGGAAGTAATAACGTGGCCCCTAGTGGGTGAGGTGATAGATAAATCAAATGGTAGAGTACTAACAGCCAGACCCAAACGTCTCACATAGTCATAAGATACGAGTGACTAGCACCCGAATCAAACATAACAATCACAGGAAAATCATTCACTATGAGTGTACCTCAAATAAGACTAGGAGACACACTAGCCTCCTGTTGAGAAAAGGCAAACACCCTACCCTGGGTCTTTGGCCTAGGAGGAGTTAGTTTGAGCGGAGGCATTGAATCTGCCTGGGGGCAGTTTCTAGCAATATGCCCCAGCTTCCCACACTTGAGCAGATCACTGTAGATTGTGGGGCAGATGACCGAGTCCTCAGGGGTCGTGGCCTATTCCCTTTCTGCAGCCTTCTACTCCACTGCACCTTGCTCTTCTTCTTATTGGTAGGTGCAAAGTTGGCTCCCCCTTCGGGTCGCATCCTCTTCAATTCTGGAGCCCCTCTCTGACCAGATACTGTGGCAGCAGGCATAATGTCCCTCAAATTATTCTCGATCACTCTACTGATCTCTACGAGGGCATTAAAATTCCTGATCCCTTATGGAGTCACTCTGTCTCTGATCAAGGGCTTCAACCAAGTCTCAAACTGCTCACACCTCCAGGGCTCATCATCATATTTCTGAAGGTAGGAAGAGTACTAAGATAGCTCAATAAATTGGGCCACATACTGATCAACTTTCATATCATCAGTCTGTCTCAGCCCCATGAACTGCATCTCCTTTTGCTTCCTCACTGAACTGGGAAAGTATTTCTCATAAAATTGCACTAGAAATTTTCCCAGTTGATTTGCAAATTCTTTGTCTCCATCAGAGACTTCGTGCTGCACCACCATCTATCTGCTTCTTTCTGTAGCATGAAGGTGGCTAACTAAGCCTTCTGCTCAGAGGTGCAATCCATAACTGAGAATATCTTCTCAGTTTCCATCACCCAGGCCTCTACCTTATCAGCATCTAATTCCCCATCAAACACTGGTGGGTTATTATTTCTGAATTAATTCAATTATTTTTGGATAGACGGCGGAGCCTGAGCTGGTGAATTCAATTCCCCGAAACTGGATTTCTCCCTCGCCTCTGAATTTTCAACCTCTCCTCCTTGATTCGAAATCTTTGTCCTCCCTCTTCGAAAACCCAGAACCCCCCTTTTGAACTCTCTCCTCTCGATTTTTGAATCTCCTCCATCGAGACCCGTTCCTCTCTCCTGCTGATTCCCCTCGATTGTTTTTCGGACCCCCCTCCCCGATTTTTCCCATTTCGGTGTTAAATCTTCTCTCGGCTTGATGATGAAAAGGACCAGAGGGGAAGTCCATGCCTCGAGACCATCGTTGCCAGCCTTCTACTTCCTTCTGCCAACCCCTCTGCAACGCTGCCTTGTCTCTTCCTTTCTCACGCTCCTCTGAAGCCTCGGGCTCCCTGACTTCCCCTGCTGCCTTTCCATTCTCGTCTCTCTGCCTCTCTGTGTCTCTGTGTGTGTTTGACTGCTAAAGCTCGAGGTCGTTTGGGGGGTCCGAAAGGGAGAAAACCGGGCAGGGTTTAGCATGTAGGGATGGCCCGATCCAACTGGGCTTCTGGTTGGATCAATTGGCCCGAAGGAGTTTGGTCCAAGCATTTTTTTTGGGTTGATTTTTTTTGTTGGGCTGACTCTTTTTTTTTTTAATTTTTTTAATTAATTAATTTTTTTCTTAAAAGTTCACCTTTTTTTACTTTCAATTTCATTTTTTTTTAATTTTTTGTTTTGTTTTGTTTTGTTTTGTTTTTTTAATCTTCTTATCTACTTTTAATTCTTATTATTATTTTTTAGAATTTGAGTTCGATTTGAGTTTGATTTTGATTTTGATTTTTTTTAAGTAATATATATTTATTCACTTTTTTTCTGATTTTAATTTAATTATTTTTTCTTTTTTTATTTTTTTTATTTGATTTGATTCGATTTTTATCGCTTAGGGTTTTTTTTTTTTTTGCCTTGAAGTTAATAGACTGGATTTAGGAGAATCAGGTTGCAGGCCCCTTTTGAATTTGGACTAGGGTTTAGTGATATGGGCCTATGTTGGGAAGGGAGATCTGGGCTTCGGATTGGGCCTATTTTTGCTTTCTTTTATCTGAGAAGTCCTGTTGTACTTGGGTTTCTAAAATTGAGCTGATAGGCCTGTCCACCAATTGTAATCCAAGAGTTTTGCATTTGCTCTTTTGTTTGGGAAATAAATTCCTTTTTCTTTCCCCTCTTTTCTTGAATTTTCGTTTTGATTTTGATTGATTTTTTTTTTTTTGCTTTCTAAAGTTTTTTTTTAATTTAAACTTTTTTCATTTTTTTCATTTTCGCCTAATTTTTATTTTTTCTTCTCATCCTTTTCTTTCGGTTTTGGTTTTTTTCTTTTCTTTTTTTTTCTTTTCACCGGACAAAATACGGTGTTCACACTCACCCATCCACTCTTGGCTTTGTCTCACCCATGCCATGAGACTTTTGGCATCTTCTCACCCACATTAAGGGACTTTTGGCACTACCTCACCCTTATGAGCCATTTTCACAATACAAAGACATTCAAGAAAGCATATTGGTACCAAAATAGCAACATAGCATCAAGTATCATGTCTCAAACAAACAAACACTCACATACTGGATGGGGCACTTAGGAGGCTCCCTAAGAATCTTAGAAACTTAAACAAACAATCACATATGATGGGGAAGTCTTGAATCAACCTAGATTTTAAACTATGTTCAAGCACCCTACACTTTTCTAACTTGAGTTTTACTAGCTTTTTATGCATTTCTTTAGTGTATTCCATCTTCCCATAGCCTAGTTTGATGAATTCTTTTGGATTATAAAATAGAAACTCTTCCCTCTTTATGGTTCTGTTTTAGGCGTCCCACCATGGAAGAGAAGAAGAAGAAGAAAAAGAAGCAATTAGGAACAAGATTTACCTTAGTTTCAAGCTTCCTTCCAAGGCTTCTCCTTCTTGGTTCTCCCTTCTTCAACCAATTCAAACTCCCCCTCTAAAATTCTGGACCAAAACATAACCAACCATTACAAGAAAGCCATTGAAAGGGAGCCTAAAAGAAGGGGAGCAAGAGTACGAAATCCTTAACCTTTTCTCACCTTTTGCCTTGCTTTCTTCCCCCAAAATTCCCTCTCTTTGTGCGCCCAAGACAGCAGCTTCTTTTCTGAAATTTGGGTAGAATAAAGTCAGTTTAAGGAGGGAGAGGAAGAATGTAGACTTAAAAGGAGAATTTAGAAGCTTCCTTTTGCAAATTATTTCCATTTTTGCCCTTCCATAATGGCATTTCTGTTTTGGCTTTGTTTTAGCTCCTTTTTTAGAACTGTCTTTTCCATTATAAAATTTAGGTTCCCAATTTAATAAAATACCTTTAGAATCACTCAAATCGGACCTAAAACCTTCCCGAATAAACTGATCAAAGTTCAGGTCAACTAACGTCGAAAAAAGTACACCGGAGGGGCCTTACCCGTCCCGGGGCTTCCCATGATTTTTGGAGCCTCTGAGAACCCTGGGCAACTCACAATTTCTATTTAAAAAGCCCTCCTAGGTGTTTTTTAAAATTGCACTTATTTACGAAAATGTCACTGGCCTTTCGACAAATTTTTTGAATCACTCCGTGTGACGTCCGATTTTCGCTAAATGACAAAAATGAATATGTTTTCAAAGAAAGTCCCCTAAAATGAATTAATTAAGGTCCCAAAAAATTTGAGCAACATTCTAGACTCTGAAAAATAAGGATTCTAGCCTCAAACGGAAGGAAAAATGGAGCTAGAATGAACAAACAAATTTTGACGAAAAACCTACAAAACGTAATGACATTTTTTTTAATTTTGAGCAAATTTTGGAATTCACACAGGAGGGCTTTTTAATAAAATTTTTGAGTTCTTTGAGGTACTCAGAGGCCCTGAAAACCATGGGAAGCCCTGAGACAGTTAAATCTCCTCTAGTGGATGTTTTTCAATGTTGGTGTACCCGAACTTTGACGAATTCGTTCGGGAAGGTTTTACTCTGATTTACGCGATTTCAAAGGCATTTTACTAAATTGGGAACCTAAATTTTATAATGAAAAAGATGATTCTAAAAAAGGAGCTAAAACAAGGAGAAACGAAAATGCAAAGAACAAATGGCAAAATAGGAATTTTTGAAAAAGTCACTTTCCTACCCCTATATATAAGTGGCACCCCACTTTGTTCCTCATTTGAAATTAGAAATTTCTGCCTAATTTCAAAAGTAAGAGATAGGGTTTTGGGCGCACAAGAGAGGAAGGAGAAGAAAAAGAAAATCCAAGCTTAAGGTATGAAATTTTGCTAGTTTTTCATGCTTTTCTTCATCCACACCTCCTCTCCTCCCTTCTCCTTTGTTTCCTTCGATTGAAATAGAGTCTATAAATTTGATTCAAGGGAGAAACTCAAGTAATTTTCGGATTTGATGGTTGATATCTTCACCCACCCTTCTTCTCCATTTCGCCTAACCTTAAAAGCCATAAAAGGATATGATTTTTAAGCCAAACCAAGTATGAATCTTAGGTATTTGAGGGAGAAGAATAAGAATATGCAAAGGAAACAACAAAATAACCATTAGATTTCAAGATGCAAATTCTAGGATTTTGTGTGCACCTTGTAAAATCTGACCTTGTGTGATGATTCCTAGGTCTAATTAAGAGTTTAAATGAGTTCTTAAGATCCCTAAGATGCTCCTCACATGCTTCCTCCTTCAAGAAAACAAAGAGAATTCCAAAGAGGCCAAGGAAGCCCTATGTCTCGGCCAAATAAGGTTGGCGTAGCTAGGGAGAGTTTTAAATTTTTTCAAGTCCATTTTTGTATCATATATGATGAATGAATACGAGGGGAGGTCTTGGAAAAAATTTAGAACTCATGAAAAGTGAGTTAGTGCTTTAGGTTCCATACTATGACCTAAAGAAGCAACATGTAGTTAGGCTCATTATTTTGATTGTGTGATGACTCCAAGAGGCTTAAAAGGAGTCAAGAATCATATTTGAAAAGAAAGAATGGAGCCTAGAAATTATTTGAGAGGTGTTGCTTCATTAGGTGCATTTATAAACCATAATGGGGTTTATAGAACAACCTAGTGTTTAAGTAAATTGTGTGACCTTAGAAATTGTTTCATGAACCTAATTGGCTTCCATAAATTGTGTCTAGGCCAAAAGAAAGCATCTCCACAAGTTTTTGTGTGTGTGGCCGAAAGAGGAGGCTTGAATCCCAAAGAAAAAATATGTGATTGTATACAAGGTAGCTCTTTCCACCTTCTCTCATGCATGGACGTGTGTTTAGCTTGTCCTAGAATGTGTGTATGTGTATTTTCAAGCCATAAAAAGTATGCTAGCATGATTTTATATGCCATGATTTCATGATGACATATTATATTTTAAATGATGCTATGGTGTTTGTTTGAGTTTGCATGAGTGTGGAGAGGCCAAAAACTCTTAACAATGGTGAGGATGAGCCAAGAACCCTTAAGATTGGTTGAGACAAAGCAAAGTAGGCTCCTAAAAGTGTGGTTGAGTCCAAGAATCTCTTAAAGAATGGGTGAGGCAAGTCCAAAATCCATGAGAAAAAGTATGAGGCCAATCCATCCACTTGGTGAGCTTTTGAATGTCTTATATGACTTGTTCACATGCCAAGCTTACTTCTTGAATGTTCATGACTTCCATGATATCCATGTATGCATTTTGAAGACTTGCTTTGCATATATTATGTATGATTGAATGGGAGATGAACTATTGGGGTTCTTTGAATCTCATTCCCTCCTCTCCAATGATCTCACATGTTAGGTGGACCAAGTGGGTATGGTAATGGAAGCCAACCACCTTGAAGGAAAGAGTTTTACAATAAAGTATTGGAGTTTTGTCACTTTAAGGCCATATTTGTGTCCAATATTGTAATCCAATGATGTATATGGTCTATGAATTCTTAGACATGTGTAATTATGATATTATGTGATGTATAAATGTATGGATATGATGTATGAACCCTAGAATAGAATTTGGGTATGTAATGCCAAGGTATGCATTTTGGAAAGTTTGATGTAATGCGCATATGTGTGGATGAAAAGGCCAAAATGAGATGCATGAGATTTGGGACCATTTGGGCAGCTCACACAAGTCCTAAGTGTGCATTTAGACTTGCCCAAAAGGTGCCAAGACTAAAGGAAAATCATTTGGTCACTTTGGTACCCCATATGGAGCCAAAAATGACCATAATGGAACCCTATATCACTTTTTAGTCAAATGAACTCTTCTTACTATGAGATTTGGCATACAATTAGAGATTGTTGAAAGCTTTTTGGAAAGCTAAAGAACATAATTTTTGGAGGTCTACAGAATATTTGATAAATTTTCAAATTTGGCAATTTTTTCTGATTTTGGCCTGTTGCCCTATTCATTTGGTCCGAAAATGAAATCTATCACACAGGGCTCAAATGATGTCCAATTGCCACAACATTTTATATAGAGAAACTAGACATTCATAGTGACTTGGCCCAACTAGAAGCACCTCATTTGGAGGTCTAGAGAGGGAGATATAAATTTTTGAACATTTTGTCTAGTATTAGGAGTTTTACCTAACCTGAGTTACTGTTCTATTGAATTTCGAGGTCTACGCTACCTGAGCTGGTCTGGAAATATTTTTCTCCCCTAGCTAACATCCATAGATTTCTATATTGGTATTATTTTCATAGATTAGATTTTTGTGAAATTAATTGGATATTTTCAAAATTTGCTGCAAAAATCTGACAATTCCAGAAGGTAGTTTGACTTCTGGACCTTTTCAGATGTCAAACGTCCTCTGTGATGGATGTTATGGTCTAGACATATTTTTAGTATAGAGTAAACATCCGTAGCTTCCAGAATGACCAAGAATTTATGTGATCAATTTTTCTAGAATTAGTTATGATTTTCCAAAGTTTGGACAGAAAAAGAGGCCAAATCTATCCGAAAATAAACATCCATATTTTATGCTTCATTTCAATTTTCTTGAGTTGTGAGCCACATTTTATGATGCAAATGAGTTGCATTCATATAAATAAATATGAGAATGTATGATATGAACTCACACGGTCCACGTGACATCGAATTAAATTTTTATACACGACGCAACGCAATTAAATGCATTATTTTAATGGACTTTTTCTACTTCTTTTATAGATTTGAGAATGTGATGCATAAAAATGTTATAAGATGAGTTAAAAATTATGGTGTTACACTCCGACCCCGATTTTTAGGCAACTCAAGGCTCAAATCCTCATTTTCTATTATTTAAAATTTTTTCAAAATTTTATTTGGCCTTAAATAGCTCATCTCAAGGGACTTACTTTTCAAACTGACCCGTTTCAGTGTTTTTACAACGTACCGGGTGTTACACGGGGCGCCTCATATATATATAGGGAGGTTAAGAAAGACTTTTCAAAAATTCTAATTTTACCCCTTCATCTTAGCATTTTCAGTTCCAGTTCGTTTTAACTCCTTTTTGAGAACCATCTTTTCCATTATGAAATTTAGGTTCCCAATTTAATAAAATACCTTTGGAATCACTTGAATTGGAGTTAAAATCTTCTCGAACGAATTCATCAAAGTTCAGGTTAACTGACATTAGAAAACATCCACTGAAGGGGTTTTAACTATCCCGGAGCTTCCCATGGTTTTCAGGGCCTCTAAGAACCCCGAAGAACTAAAAATTTTCATTTAAAAAGCCCTCTTGTATAAATTATAAAATTTGCTCAAAATTATAAGAATGCCATTACGTTTCGTCAATCTTTTGTTCAATTTCGTTTCTTCATTCTAGCTTTGTTTTTCTTTTCATTTGAGCCTAAAATTCTCATTTTTAGGAGTCTAAAATGCTACTTAAATTTTTTAGGACCTTAACTACTTTATTTCAGGGGGCTTGTTTTAAAAATATACTCGTTTCCATTTTTAACGAAAATGGGACATTGCAATTAGCCCCCAAAACACATCCCACCTCTACCCATTCTTCACAACTAACTCTCTCTGGTCTCAAACAGAACCCAAGGTAGATTGGAAAGGCGCACAAGAAGGTGGGGTGAAGGGAAGGAGAAACCAAGTGAAAAGATTAAAAATTTCATGGATTTTCATGCTTTCTCCTTCACTAATCTTCTTCTCATCTTTCTCCTCTCTTCTCCCATGGTTTTACTAATTTATTTAAGGCTATTTTATGGCTAGTTTAGTAAGTGGAAGGGAGCAATTGAGGGAGAGACTAGAAGCAATTGAAAGCTCCTTGGAGAAAGCCTTAAATCAAGGTAAGATATCACGATTTTTCATGCTTCTCCTTGCTTATTCTTTTCATGCCATGCTCAACCAACTCTAGGCCCAATCAAGAGGGAATGAATTCAAGCTAAAATGAGGTAGAGACAAGGGTTGTTAAGCATGAGAAATAAGAATATACAATTAGATTTAAAAGAGAAGCTTTAGAAATCAACTTATGTGACTTAGGGTTTTTAGTGCACCTAGCCAATTTTGAAGCTTTCTAAGAATAATTTAGTTTATGTAAGAGTATATAAGAGGTCATAGGACATCTAGGAAGCTTCATAATTGCCAATTCCATAAGAAAAATCAAGCAAAGTCAATGGGTGCTTCTTGAATGCTGTGTCGGCCAAGCATGCTCTAAGCACCTAGGGGGAGTTTTAATTAATTTCAAGGATTAGAATGACCTAGATATGATTAGCAAACACCAGAGGAAGCATTGGTATGAATTTAGAAATCATGGTTTATGAGATGGAGGTTTAAGTTCCTTTTTAAGAAATAAAGAAGTAACTTAAGTCTAGGCTCCTTGAATTGAAATTGTGATGATTCTAAGGAGTTTAAACAAAATCAAGAGACTTGGATTAAATGAGAAATTGGAGCCAAGGTCATGAATCCTAGAAGTTGCTTCATTATGCACTTATATGGAACCATAACCATGTCTTAGAATAAAGTAAGCTTGCATAGAGTTTGTGTGAAGTTAGAACTTGTTCCAATGATGTAATTATGTCCCATTTGATATGTCTAGGCCAAGTGGATCAAGCCTCACCTAGTTGCATGTGTGTAGCCAAAAAAGGGGAAAGAGTAACCAAAGGGAAAGGTTGTGTTCTTACTTCAAGGTAGCTCTTTAACCTTTCTTATATGTATTTTTTGGATGCTTGTTTGTCATTGGATTATTGTGTGTATGTTTGAACTATGATATATGTCTATAGCTATTGATTACATGTATGGTACCATTATGTTTCTTGAAATACAATTTTGAATGTAAAGTGGCTTGAAAGGATGTGGTTATGCCAAAAGTCCCTTAGAACAGGTGAAGATGAGCCAAAAGTCCCTAAGAATGGGTGAGACAAAGCCAAAAGTCTCAAGAAGGAGTAAGACTAAGTCAAAAGTCTCTTAAAGTGGGTGAGGCAAATCCAAAAATCCTAAGGAAATTGGGTAAGGCTAAACCAACATCCTTTAGAGCCTATGTTTGACATACATGAGTTCATATGATAAGGAAATTGATTTATGTATGTTCATGAGAAATGTTTATAGCTTGCATGCATTCTTTGACATGTAATTACATCTTACATGTATATTTGAAAGGATAAAGAGTTATTATAATTCTTTGAATCTCACTCTTCCCCATATTATGTTTAATCATGTCTAGGTGAAGCTCAAGGAACAAGAAATGGAAGCCAAACACCTTGAAGAGCAAGACTTTGATAATAGAATAGAAATTTAGGCATTTTGATATCAAAGTAGGTAACTATATGATGTATGTGAGATGTAGATCCCTGAGCATGTATAAAAGTATGAGAATATCATGTATGAATGGAATTTGGAACCAAATGAATATTTATGTATGAGTTTGATATTCTAGAGCCTTGATGTACTTGTGTATAATGATAACTAGGATAATGGCTTTGAGATGTATGATAATTTGGACCATTTAGAATGCTTCCCTATGCTGTATTCATGCTATTGGACATGCTCAATTGGCTATGGATTGATTGGAAGGTCATTTGGCACTCCTTTGAACCATTTTGACCCCTAAAATGACCATATTCTTGAGTGAAATCACAAACTGACCAAATAGATGAATTTTTGCATGAAATTTGGGAAGCATATAGGTCTCATCTATAGCTTTTCACAAAGACAAATATCACCCAATTTGGAACTCTAGAGAATTTATTATGATTTTCAAAGTTGGCTAAATTATGCAGAATTGCCTTAGTCATTATTCATATGGTCAATTTTCATTTCTATGTTATTTGAGGGCCAAATGAAATCCAATGCTTATGAAATTTTACAAATATATAGGCAACCTTATAAGCTTTCTAGGGCCACCAAGTTAGCATGAAAAGGAGTTGTATTGAGAAAGTTTTGAAGGTAGAGGTCTAGTAATGCTCAAATACTGTTGTAGCTTCTAATATGCAATGGATTTTGTAGGCCAAATGAATTCATATGCCTTTGAAATTTTTACAAAAATTATGTCTCATCTTCAGTTTTCCATAGCCACTGGGAGCACCACATTTGGAGCCCTGTAGAGGGAGATAAAGATTTTTGAATTTTCTAGTTCAGCTGCAAGATGCCACCTAGACCAGTGTTACTGTTCCATTGAATTTCATGTAGCAAAGCTAGTTTTTTTTATCTAAAATTTTTATGGTAATTAGAAGACATCTTGAGCTTTCTATAAAGCTATAGCATGTATGATTTTGATTTTTCTAGAATTAATTATTATTTTTTAAAGTTCATGTCAGAATATGGAGCATATGCAAAAATGGCAAGTGTGTTGTGATTTCGTGTTATGCACCTTGGACCCGAATTTTTAGGCTTAAATTGTGTTAATTTTGGTTGAACAAATGTGTTATGGATGGAAAATAAGTATAATGAGCTCACATGATCCATTTGGCAATTAATGAATTATTTTTTCTTTTAATGACGATAAATTTTGCTACCAAAGATGCTTAATTTATGAAAATAAATTCTTTAACAAATTGTGATATGAAATGGATGCTAGCTATGTATGGTGTGACAATATATATATGAGTGAACTCAAGATTAAATGTGATTTAAGGACTTAAATAAGAAAGGCATAAAAGTTAGATCTAATTCTATAGAAGCAAATAGGACATTAGGACTTTTCTATAAGACCGGATGGAACCATTTTCTTTCAAGAAAGGGTATGTGTTCTAGATAAAGTATAACTTAGAAACAAAAATGTAGAAGAAGCCCACAAAATCCAATACACCAATTACCTTGGATCCACCAAAATGTATCAAGATCTAAAGATGTATAGGTGGTAAAGAATGAAGAGAAAATTATGTGTCTTGGTGTTTAGTATGTCAAAAGGTGAAGATAGAGCACAAAAAACCCTTAGATCTATTATAATCTTTAGAAGTTCCTCAATGGAAGCAGGACAAGATTACTATGGAATTTGTGAAAGGATTGTCTAGTATCATACCATTATAGATTATCTAGAAATCTTATGTCATATTTCTCATTTAATAATAATTAATCAAATTCAAACTTTTGGCGATAGAATGTACCGTTATTAAAACTCGTAAATAATCCAATTGTGCACAAATAAAGATCATCATTTTATTCTCCAAATTCAAGCCAAAAAAGTTTGTTACACTTAAAATATCACAAAAAGAAGTATAAATTTAATGGGTTGATTGATATGTATAAGTTGACCACTTTAACACATAATAGGGGCCAAACTTTGAAAAAATCATAACTTGAGTTATACAACTCTGATTTATACAAACTTAATGGCCACAAAAAGCTTATAATGAGAACTAACTACTGTAAAAATTTCAAGCCAAAAAAAATTCATTTGGTCCCTCAAAAATCTAAAAAACAAAACCTATACCAAATAAACAATGCACTACCACTTTTTGCATAAAACTACTAATTTGAAAAATTCATAAGATATTCTACAAAGCTCTAAAAATTATGACCTTTAGCTCTATAAAAAGGTCTCAATGTGCTCTAAATGTTAGCCAAATGTTTGCCCAAAATTCATCCATTTGGTCTGTCAATGGTTTATGGACATATTATGGCTCAAAGAATGAGAATTTTAGTACAAAATATTTCTAAATGAGTCATCTTATGCCATGTCTCCATTTGGGCACATTTTAAATGATAAATATATCATATATGGCTAGTTCAATATGTTTCAAAGGCCATATAGCTCAAAATGACCTCTCCACTTGGCATTATATACACACATTTCCAAGATCTCAAAGGGTCAAATTATATAATATTGCATACTACTATCCATAAATAGTTCTTACATTATGTTGTCACACTTTTAGATGTGTTAGAATGATCACACATCAAAATGTACAATTACATCATCATATATACACAAGTATATTCAAAAACTTAATCTATTATCAAAGTAGCCCTTTCATGCCTTTGGATCATCATTCTTACTTCCTTGAGAGCCACCTATACATTGTAATGTCTAGTTTTCATAAAAACGATGGAAACAAATACATTTTAAAAGTAAGTCCTCTGGAATGAATAGGTTAAGGTCCAAAAAAATTAGAATAATGATCTAGATATTAAGTAATGAAATTAGGAGGCCAGAGGTGCATGAAATAAAGGCCAAACTAACCAGACATAAATTAACGAAATAGCTACGTAACATAATGGTATTTTCATAATTTCAGGAAAATTTTAGAATTCTCATATGAGGGCTTTTTAAATAGAAAATTTGAATTCTCTGGGGTTCTTAAAGGCTCTAAAAACCATGGGAGGCCCCGAGACAATTAAAATCCCTCCGGTATACGTTTTCTAACGTCAGTTGACCTAACTTTGACCCTTTCATTTGGGAAGGTTTTAGCTCCAATTTGAGTGATTCCAACGGCATTTTATAAGATTGAGGACTTGAATTTTATGAGAGAAAAGACAGTTTTAAAAAAGGAGCTAACACAAACTAGAAACGAAAATACCAAGATTAAAGGACATAAATGGAATATTTGAAAACAATTATTGAACCCTACCTATATATATATGCCATGCCCCACTCTTCTCTTCATTTGGCTCATTTCATTTCTGCCTTAAATTAGAGAAAAGACCAAGAGAGTGAGGTGCATAAGGGAGGAGAGAAGGGGAGAAGAAAAAGCAAGTGAAAGGTATGGATTTTCTTAGTTTTTCCTTAGCAAACTTCTTCTCCTCCTTCTTCTCTTCTTTCCCATAGGTTTATTGAAGCTTTTAGGTCTGTTTTGAGGTCAGACCTAAGAGGGAAATTTTGAGTTTGAGGAGAAGAAGACAATCAAAGAGAAGAGCATTCAAAGGAAGCCAAGAAACCAAGGTAATTTGCTATACTTTAAGCTTGTTCTTCCACTGCCTTCCTTTTGTGTATTTCGACCTATATAAGACCAGCCACGAGGGGTTGAATTTCTAGCCAAACCAAGAGTGAATTCTAGAAAAATCAGGGAGAAGAACAAGAATATGCAAAGGAAACAACCAAACAACCATAGAATTTTAAGATAGCAAAGTTAGGGTTTCAAGTACTTAACCAAAATTCTGTTTTGATGTAAGAGTTCTTAAGCCAAAATGGATGTTTGGATGATCTCCTAAGATCCCTACAAAGCTTCTCACATGCATCTCCTATCAAGAAAACAAGACAAACTCCTTACTTCTCCTTCATGTACATAACTTCAACCTAAACTAGAAGAAGCATCAAGGAGTGATTTTAATTTATTCCAAGCTTGGTTTTGTATCATATATGATGGGAGAGGATGAAAGGAAGCCTTGAAAAAATTTTAAAAGTCATGCATAGTGAGATGTAGCTATTGGTTTTATATTGTGACTTAAAAAAGTAACACCTAGCTAGGCTCCTTAAATTGATTATGTAATGTCTCCAAGAGGCTTAAAAGGAGTCAAGAATCATAGATGGATGGACAGAATGGAGTCAAGATCATGATTTATGGAGGTTACTTCATTAGGTGCATTATGGAGCCATAAATGAGCCATAGGAACATCTTAGCTTTTGAAATGAATGTGTGGCTTTAGAAATTATTCCAATAGTGTAATTGGCTTCCATATGATATGTCTAGGCCAAAGGAACCAAGTCTCACATCTGTGTTAGTGTGTCGATGAGGGAGAGGAACCAAATTCAAAAGGAAAAGTATGCTTATGTAGCCAAGGTAGCTCTCTCTTCTTTCTTTTATGCATGAGTGAATGTTTATCTTATCTTTGAATGTGTGTATGTATGTTTTAAGTCATGAAAGATGTTTTAGCATGTATCTATATGTCATGGTACCATGATATTATGTTATACGCTTAAATGATGCTCTATGAACATGTTTTGGTTTGCTTGAGTGTGGTAAAGCCAAAAGTCCCTTAGTTAGGGTGAGGATGAGCCAAAAGTCTCTAAAATGTGAGGCTTAGTCAAGAACCCCTAAAGAAAATAGGTGAAGCAAGTCCAAAATGCCCCAAGAGAAGTGGGTAAGGCTAAACCATCTTCTTAGCAAACTTATATATGCTTTATATGACTTCTTGAATGCAAGAAAAGTTCCATGAATGATCATGCACTCCATGATATCCATGCATGCATTTTTAGACTTGGATTTGCATTCTTTATATATGGTTGAAAGGGAGAAGAGCTATTGGGATTCCTAGAATCTCGTTCTTTCTTCCCCATTGCCTAACATGTCTTGGTGGATTAATTGAACTAAGAAATGGGAGCCACCAAGCTTGAAGAAGAGAGATTGACAACAAAGTGTGTGATTTTGTTCATTTTATAGCCGTATGAATGGCATATGATATAATCCTATGATGAATATGTTGTATAATCATTTGAACATATGTAATTACATGAATACTTGATGTATAAATGAGATTTGATGCCATGTGAATGATGTAGTAATTTTTGGACATTGAATGGCAAGATGAATCATATGTGTTTTTGTATATACCTTGGGGTGAAAGTGTAAGTTTGTAAAATATGGGTTTGTGTACCTTTGAGACATGTTTAGTAGACCATCTTGGTGCTTTCTGACGTGCTCAAGTTGTAACACCATATATTTCTAGCTTGCTTCCTATCATTTCTAAGTCTCACATAATCAATTGAATCAAAGGGAATGGAAAATAACATTAAAATAATGTCTTATTTCGCGTTACATCGCGTATAAAAATTTCATTCGGCATCACACGGAATATATGAGCTCATACAAAATGTTCTCATATTTAATTGCATACATACAACTCATTTTCATAACCAAAGTTGGCCCACAACTCGTGGAATTCAAAGGGGACCATCAAACTCACACTATTATTTTCGGCCAGAATTTCAGTTTTTCTGTCACAAATTCAGAAATTCATAACTAAATCCACAAAATTCTAAATCCAACAAAATTTACTATTCTAGAAAGCTCTAGATGTCTAACCCATGATAAAAATAATTTCAGCTCATAAATCATTAAGGGGGAAACATTTGACATCCGAAAAGCCACTGGGGTTGCTGCTGTCTGGGCCACTAGTTCAGTTTACTGATAGGAAGTTTCAAAATTCATAACTAATTGTAGAAAAATTAAAATCACTCATTCTTGGACATTCTAGAAAGTTAAACATGTCTAATTTATGCTAAAAATATTTCCAGCCATGAAACATAACATAGAAAGCGTTTGACACGTGATAAGGGGTAAAGGTTCGGAAAGCTACTGGTACTGATGCAAGTATCTGCTATGAACTTCGAAAATGTCCAAGTAATTCCATAAAAATCCAATCCATGCAAATAATACCAATTTGGAAAGCTATGAATGTTAACTTTATGATAAAAATAGACTCGGACTAGAGAAAGCACGTTTAGCTATCCAAATTCAATGGAACAATGACTTAGGTCGTGCTGAGCTACTGCTATTGTCCCAGAAATTCAAATATTCATATCTCTCAGCTCAGACCTCCAAATGAGATGCTTCCAGTTGCTACAAGTCACTGTGAATGCCTATAAAATTTTGTATGACACAATTTCACAACTGACTAAATGAACAGTACCAGTGCAAATCCAAAATTCTGATACCAACTTTGAAAAATCATAGAAAATTCCACAGACCTCCAAATGACCTGATCTTTGGCTTCCCAAAAAGCTCTAGGCAAGATCTACTTGCATGCAAAATTCTAAGTCAAGAAGAGGTCATTTGGTTAGATTTTGCCATAACTCAAGCTTGTGGCAATTTTGGTCCCGACAAGAGGCAAATTTGGTGCAAATGAGCCATCCATTATTCCACACACATTTGAGCAACTTAGAAAGCATAAATATAGCATAAATAAGTCCCTCATAAGGTCTGAACCCTCATGCCACTCAAATTACCCATGCCACTTCCATGAACATACATACACAAGTGGGCTTCCAAGTGGTCAAAATACATAATTCTATTTATTAAACTCTATTTTTGATACATACACTAACTTTACATAGTTTTACACTTGTTCAAAGTGTTATGGCTCAAAAATAACATTTACATATCTACTTTTACATTCTAGTCATCATAGTACATCAAAATAGAAAGATTTGCCAAGAGATGGAGATTTAAGCTCCTTGGCTTCCATCCTTTGGATCTTGAACTCTACCTAAATCATATGAGATGAGAGAAAGGAGGGTGTGAGATTCATTGAATCTCAATAGCTCATACACCTATTCAAGCACATTTCGAGGCATATAACATGTCAAAGGTACAAGTATGCAATCAATCAATCCACAAAGCATTCATCTTTCACATTTTTGTGTCACAAACTCATGTTATGCACAAGAATGAGCTCTAGGGACTTTTGGTTTGGCCTCACCCCATTTCTAGGACTTGTGGATTGCCTCACCCTTGGTTCTTGGGACTTTTGACTTAGCCTCACCTATCCAAGGGACTTTTGGCCTTGTCTCACCCATGCCATGAGACTTTTGGCATCTCCTCACCCACATTAAGGGACTTTTGGCACTACCTTACCCTTATGAGCCATTTCCATCATTCAAAGACATTCAAGAAAGCATATTGGTACCAAAATAGCAACATAGCATCAAGTGGCATGTCTCAAACATATAAACATACACACAAGCACACAATGACATCATATGCAACAAGAAAATGCAATAAGAAAAGGTGGAGAGCTACCTTGGTGCAAATTCAAGCTTTACTTTGCTTGTTTCTTCTCCTTTTCGATTCCACAAACACAAGGAGGTGGGGTTGGATTTCTTTGGCCTATTCACAATAAACAACACTAAATTATACTCTTGGAACAAATTATGACATCCAACTCACTCTTAAGACTACACTTTGGTCTATTTGTCACAATATGGTTCCATTAAGGACCTAATGAAGCAACTACCATAATTAACATTCTTGGTTCCATTCTCTTGCCATATTTAGACCTCTTGACCTCATTTAAGGTCCTTGAAGCCATCACACACTCACTTTCACAAACCTAGGTCCATGTTGCTTCATAAGGTTACATTATGGAAGCCATTGCCTCATCTTCCAACCTAAGGCTTCTAAATTGTTTCCAAGGGTTTCTCCTATCTTCTTTTATCATATAAAGTCCCAAATCAAGCTTGGAACCATTTAAAATACCCCCTAGCTATCTCTAAGGGTCTTGAACTAGTTATGCTTCCATTAAAGACCCATGGAGTTTGGGATTTTTCCTTAATGGATGGGGCACTTGGGAGGCTCCAAGGAGTTTTAGAAACTCAAACAAATACTCACATATGATGGGGAAGTCTTGAATCAACCTAGATTTTAACTTATGTTCAAGCACCCTACACTTTTCTAACTTGAGTTTTATTAGTTTTTCATGTATTTCTTTGGTATAATCCATCTTCCCATGACTTAGTTTGATGGATTCTTTTGGATTATAAAATAGAAACTCTTCCCTCTTCATGGTTCTATTTGAGACATCCTACCATGGAAGAGGAGAAGGAGAAAAAGAAGCATCAAAGGGAGAGAAACTACCTTGTAATCAAGCTTCCTTCAAGAGCCCTTCCTCTTCCCTCTTTCTCCTCCTTAAATTTTGAATTTCCCTCCTCTGATTTGGACCCAAATCAGCACAAAAAATTACATTAAAACCATGGAAAGATGAAGCAAGAAGGGGAGGATGAAGTTTCAAGAGGAAAGAGCATGAAAACCTTACACTTTCTCACCCTTTCTTTGGCTTTTCTTCCTCTAAAATTTCCTCCCTTTGTGCGCCTAAGATAGCAGCTCCATTTCTGAGATTTGGGCAGAAAAAAGTCAGTTTAAAGAGGGGAGAGCTGAACGTGACTTAAAAAGGGAGTTTGGAAGCTTCTTTTGTGCACTTTGTTTTTATTTTTGCCCTTCCATAATGGCATTTCCGGTTTGGCTTCGTTTTAGCTCCTTTTTAAGAATCGTCTTTTCCATCATAAAATTTAGATTCCCAATTTAATAAAATACCTTTTAAATCACTCAAATCAAAGTTAAAACCTTCCCGAACAAACTGGTCAAAGTTTGGGTCAACTGACGTCGAAAAGAGTACACCAGAGGGGCTTTACCGGTCCCAGGGCTTCCCATAGTTTTTGGGGCCTCTGAGAACCCTGGGCAACTCAAAATTTTCATTTAAAAAGCCCTCCAAGATGTTTTTCTAAAATTACACTTATTTACAAAAATGCCACTAGCCTTTCGGCAAATTTTTCGAATTGCTCTGACCCTAATTTTTGGGCAACTCAAGGCTTAAATCCTCATTTTCTATTATTTAAAATTTTATTCAAATTTTATTTGGCCTTGAATCACTCATCTCAGGGGACTTGCTTTTCAAACCGGCCCGTTCCAGTGATTGTACAACGTACCGGGCATTACACAAGTGGCCATGAAAGCCTTGGAAGCAAACATGATCCTTTAAGAAGCATAAAAGACCAATTTTGCAACCCTATGACACAATCTGACCAAATGAACGAATTTCTCCATGAAATTTGGCATGCATATAAATCTCATTCAAATATTTTTAGAAAGCTAAAGACTAGATTCTTTGGGGCTTTGTGAAATTAATTATGAATTTCCAAAGCTGCTGTTATAATATAGGGACTATTCATATGGTCAGTTTCTTCTCCTATGTCATTCGAGGGCCAAATGGCATCTAATGCTCATAAAATTTTACAGTCATAAACTAGACATGATAAGATTTTTATGCCATCGAGATCAGATGTCAGAGTAGGGAGATATGAATTTTTGAAGTTCTGTGATAGTACCAATAGTGCCAGATGTGTCTAGGTACTATTATATTGATTTCCAGTGGCTAAAAGTCTTTATTTTGGTTTGGACTTATTTTTAGCATAAAGTAGACATCTGTAGCTTTTTAGAATGGCATAATGTACTTGATTTTGACTTTTCTAGAATTAGTTATGATTTTTCAAAATTAATGATAGAAAGCTGGCATACTGACCCAAGGCTGCACATGTAATTTTTATGTATATGTTCCATGAGTTCGAATTCTTGGCCACATCTTGAGATGGTTTTGAGTTGTATGTATATATTTAAATAGGAGAATGTGATGGATGAGTTTATATGGTCCATAAGATACAAAATAAAAAAATTATCTATGACGTAACGCAAAATAATCCATTATTTTTATTGCATTTTTCTTAAGAAAGGATACTAGACCAAGGAAATGTGCTTAGAATAAAAGAAGATAGCCTAGTTAAATATGGTGTTACACTCTATTGGTATCAGAGCATAAAATAGCAAATTACCTTAGTTTCTTAGCTTCCTTTGAATGCTCTTCTCTTTGCTTAGCTTCTTCTCCTCAAACTCAAAGTTTCCCTCTTAGGTCTAACCTTAAAACAGACCCATAAGCTTCAATAAACCCATGGGAAGAAGAGAAGAAGGAGAAGAAGAAGTTTGCTAAGGAAAAACTAAGAAAATCCATAAAAATCCATATCTTTCACTTATTTTTTTCTTCTCCCTTTCTCTCTTCCCTTGTGCGCCTCACTCTCTTGGTCTTCTCTCTGGTTTAGGGCAGAAATGAAATGAGCCAAATGAGGAGAAGAATAGGGCGTGGGGTATATATATATAGGTAGGGTTCAAGAATTGTTTCCAAAAATTTCATTTATGTCCCTTAATCTTGGCATTTTCATTTCCGGTTTGTTTTAGTTCCTTTTTTAGAACTGCCTTCTCTATCATAAAATTTAGGTTCTCAATCATATAAAATGCCTTTGGAATCACTCAAATTAGAGTTAAAATCTTCTCAAATGAAAAGGTTAAAGTTTAGGTTAATCGACATTAGAAAATGTACACCGAAGGGGTTTTAACTGTCCTGGGGCTTCATATGGTTTTCAGGGCCTTTGAGAATCCCAGAGAACATAAAGTTTCTATTTAAAAAGCCCTTTTATGAGAATTCTAAAATTTGCCAAAAATTATGAAAATGTCATTATGTTACGTAGCTATTTCGTTAATTCCGTCTGGTTATTTTAGCCTCTATTTCAGGACACCTCTGACCTCCTAATTTTGTTACTTAATATCTAGATCATTATTCTAATTTTTTTGGACCTTAACCTATTCATTCCAGAGGACTTACTTTTACAACGTATCAATTTCTATCTTTTTTATGAAAATTAGATATTACATACATGGTTAGTGAAATAGGGGAAAAAATGATATTCCAAGAATCCAAATAGCTAATCTAACATTCAAACATACATATATGGTTCACTCAAGTTCAAAGATGCAAGGATGCATGTCAAACAACCATATAACATTCATATTCATGCATCAAGGATCCTATAGCTCCATCAAGAGCACTCCCATGCTCTAAGGAATGTTGGCCTCACCACTCCTATTTCAAGGAACTTTTGACACAACCTCACCCATTTAAGAGCCAAACTAATTCCAAATACAATCAAATATCATGAAATTTTATATAATCATCAAAAAATCAATATTACACATAATTTGCATATATTACATACAAGTAATCCAAGACACTAAAGCAACCAAGCATACATATACAACAATGAAGGAAAAGCCACCGTGATCCAAGAATTCCCATTAGTTCTCCTTTGTTTCTTTCCCCTCTTCCAAGGCTCTACACCCACACTTGAATAAGTGTCACATCATATATTTCAAACCCTTATAGTCATTTAGAACCATTTCTAAGTGACAATTTGACCTTTACAATGTCTAAAATCTATATCCTCAAACCATAATATCGCGGAACACAATAGCGAGTTAACTTTTAGATTCCTGTAGAATTTCAAAAATTCATAACTTAATCTACAAAAATCATTTTCATGTGCCTCAAAATTCTACTTAAAGCTTCATGAGTCAAATTTAAGGGAAAAATATGTTCTGGTTCATATTCCATGTCAATTGATTCAGTTTATTCCTTTTCAAAAGCTATTCAATTCACTGACACAGTAATGTTCCAGAATCTGACCCCGAACTTTGAAAAATCATAACTTTTTGTACACAGATCCAAATGAGGCAAATTATGACTTCATTTAAGGTTCAGAATGTTTGCTTTAACATAATAAAAGCTCAGGTGGATGCTCAGATAGTGGTAGAAATCGTGTGAGCTAGAGTACAGACGACTCAACAACGGTTATCCAGCATTTCATGACAAACTTGTAAAAATCATATCTGAGGCTGCAGAGGTCCAAACAACTTGATTTTTGGCTTGTTGGAAAGCTTAAGATGTCTAGTTTTTACCTTAAAAATCTCGTGACCTAATTCAAACATTTTCTTGAACGTTTTCCATGACACAACAATGTTACTCAGAATCCAAACAGATTCGCAGCATGAAAACTTTTGCATAACTAAGCACACTTCCAAGCCATAAACATCCATGAGTTCATTCCAATCATAATTAGACATAATAAGGGGTCTATATTACAGCCCATGGACCAAGTAAATGCTTATAAGGTTTTTCACATAATTTTACAATGTGGTCAACAAAATCATGAACATTCATGCTTCCACAAAACATAACATAAAACAAGGAATGAATCTTCATGAATCAACTTGCTATCTCCTTGCCTTTGCCCTTAGATGTGCCTGCACCTAAAAGTGGGAATTTTGGGGATGATATTTGGGGAAATCTCAGTAGTACAATACCCATCCATATTCAAGCATGCTTACATCATTTATAAAGCATAGCTTAGCCATAATAACCTTAGACATACATGCTCAAGCAAAGATATCTATACATGGCCATGAAATATATCAAGCATCAATACATGTGAGCATTTAAATTCATAACATTATGGCAAACCACCAACATTTCATCAATCATCAAACCAATACTTAAACAAGAATAGGTAAGAGTACTACCTTGGATTCTTCCAAGTTCTTGGTGTGATCCCCTTTCAAATGTGTCTCCACAAATATCAAATCCTAAATATTCATAGTCATATATAATCATCAACATAAGATTTATCATAGCTTAATTCGCTTAAAACCTAAGCTCCCCTTTACTTTTCTTTTACTTGGACTTTTAAGGGCCTAACTTTAACATTTTGTATGCTTGTCCTAAATTTAATTACATACATTTTTCCTCCTCCTCTCTTTATGTTGCCTCTCCTTCTCTCTTGAGTGGATGAAGCTTGGTGTGAAGAAATGAGGGAGTGGGAGGCGGTATTTATAGGTGGAGGGAGGTGGTAGAAGTCTGAAGCAAATTTAATTATTGTTTCAAGTCCACCGTTGGATCAAATTTCTTTAATTATGGGCCATTGATCTTAGGGTTTTGCTTTTTAACTTTTCGCTCCATTTGCATGCCTAAGGGCCCATTTAATTGGCCCAATTTCTTTTAATTCATTATTAGGCTTCTAGGCTTTCTTTCTTATTGGGCTTGTCTTTTATTTTTGAACTTCTTTCCCAATAGACCTAAACCTCTTTTACCTATTGGGCTTAGTCTTTTCTTCTTATTGAACTTGGGCTTAAACTTTAAATTATTGGGCCTCTCTTCCATTTTTCATTTGGGCTTGGTCCTTTTATCCTTATTGGGCTTTTCTATCCAATTAAGCCTAATAAATTCCAAGTCTAGTCTATCAAACCTAGGGCCTGATTGTCTTACACTTTCTAACTCTTACTAACTATCAGTGTAGGGTTTCTAAAAATACCTTTATTTCATGGTATGCCATCTTTAATCATTATCATCAAAGTACCAAATGTTACATTCTATCCTTCTTAAAATAAATTTTGCCCTCAAAATTTAAGGCATACCTCATATAAATAGCTCGGGATACTTTTCCTTCATGTCATCTTCCTTTTCCCAAGTAGCTTCATAGGATGAAAATCCTTTCCAGACCACTTTGATTAATGGAATGCTCCTGTTTCTGAGCTGCTTCACCTTATAATCTATTATCCTTTTTAGTTTTACCTTAAAAGATAGATTATCTTGTAAGGTTATATTTTTATATTCTATAACATGTGCTGGGTCTGGATGATATTTCTTTATTTAGGAAACATGGAAGACATCATGGATTTGACTTAAGTTAGGAGGTAAAACTATCTTGTAGGCTATAGGTCCCACCCTAGATAGAATTTGAAATGGCCCCATATACTTTAGGTTTAGCTTTTTAACTTTGATAGACCAACCGATCCTAATAGTCGAAGATACTTTCAAAAAGACATGGTCTCCAACTTCAAATTTTAGTAGCCTTCTCATTTTATCAGCATAACTCCTCTACCTACTTTAAGCTGTTAAAAGTTTCTTTCTAATCGTTTCAATCTATTTTGCAGTTTGATCTACCAAATCTGGGCCATACAACTTCCTTTCTACAAGTTCTATCCAACATAAGGGGGATTTGCATTTCCTCCCATATAATACCTCATATGGTGCCATTTGAATGCTGGAATGATAATGATTATTATATGCAAATTCTGCCAATGGCAAGTATGTATCCCAGTTTCATTTCATCTCTAACACACAAGACCTTAACATGTCTTCCAATGTTTAGATGGGCCTTTCAATTTGCCCATCAATTTGAGGATGATAGGTTGTGCTAAACCTCAATTTTGTGCCCATTGCTTCCTGTAATAATTTCCAAAACTTTGAGGTAAACTTAGGATCTCGATCAGATACTATACTATTTGGCATTCGGTGTAGCCTTATAATTTCCTTAATATATAACTGAGCTAATTTATCCATTGAATGGGTGGCTTTGATGGGTAGGAAATGAGCTGACTTAGTTAACCAATCAACTATTACCCATATAACATTATTTCCTGAAGTTGTCTTTTGCAAACCCATGATAAAATCCATAGATATACTATCTCATTTCCATTCTAAGATGTCAAAGGGTTGTAGTAGTCCAGCTAACTTTTAATGCTCCACCTTTATCTTTTGGTACGTCAAGCATTTAGCCACAAACTGAGTGACATCTCTTTTCATTCCAGGCCACCGAAACATTTCTTTAATTCATGGTACATTTTTACCACACCTGGATGAATGGTATACCTACTCTTATGTGCTTCTTCCAAAATTTTCTACCTTAGATCTAGCTTTGGAGGAATATAAACCCTTTTTCAGGATCACAGTATTCTATCAATTGAGATCTCAAAATCTTGAACTCTTCCTCTGCTCCTCTTTTCATGAATCATTCATACAAACCGATCATCTTTCTAAGCTTCTTTCACTTGATTTCCTAATTCATTGTCAATTATGGTTTCTCCATAATTCATATTTTCCAACCTTACATTTCCCAAATATGCTGTGTGCAAGAAACGCACATCTCTAAAATCCTCTAATAGTTTCTATTCCTTTATCATTACACTAGCCACAGGCACCGCCTTCCTACTTAGGGCATCAGCTACAACATTAGCTCTGCCTGGGTGGTACTTTAACTCATAATCATAATCTTTCAATAGTTCTATCCATCTTCTTTGTCTCAAGTTCAATTCCTTTTGATCTTGTAAATACTTGAGACTTTTGTGGTCACAGCAAATCTTTATGGTTTCCCCATAAAGATAGTGCCTCCATATTTTTAGTGCATGAACCACTATTGCGAGTTCTAAATTATGTGTGGGATAATTTTCCTTATGAGGCTTCAATTGTCTTGAAGCATAGGCAACTACCCTTCCCTCCTGCATTAACACACAACCCAATCCATTCTTACTTGCATCAGTACAAACTATGTAAGTCTAACTAGGGTCTAGTATGATCAATACAGGGGTTGAGCTAAGCCTCCTTTTTAACTCTTGAAAACTTATCTCACATTTTTTGTTCCACATAAAAGGTTGATTCTTTCTTGTTAGTAGCCTTGTCAGTGGTAAAGAAATTTGAGAAAAATCTTATATAAATCATCTGTAGTAACCCGCTAAACCCAAAAAGCTCCTTATCTCAATAATTGTCTTAGGCCTTTCCTATTTTAGAACTGTTTCAACTTTATTAGGATCTATTGCGACCCCGTTCTAAGAGATGACATGACCTAAGAATTTGACTTCTATGAGCCAAAATTCACATTTACTAAGTTTGGCGAATAACCATTTTCCTTTTAAAACATTTAAGACAATTCTCAAATGCTCCTCGTGAACTTTAAAAGATTTGGAGTACACTAAAATATCATCAATAAAGACTACAACAAACTTGTATAAGAGCTGCCTAAAGATTTTGTTCATGTAATCCATAAAAATAGCAAGCACATTGGTAAGTCCAAATGACATTACTAGAAACTCGTAATGACCATACCTGGTTCTGAATGTCATTTTTAGAACATCGTCAGCTTTCACCCTTAGCTGATGATATCTTGATCTTAAATCAATTTTAGAGAACACACAAGTATCAGCTAGTTGATCCAGTAAATTATCGATCCTAGGAAGTGGGTACTTATTCTTTACAGTTGTCTTGTTCAATTCCCTATAATCAATGCACAGTCTTAAATTTCCATCTTTCTTTTTAATAAAAAGCACTGGAGCATCCCATGGAGACATACTTGGTCTAATAAGCCCTTTTTCTAATAACTCCTTTATCTGTTTCTTTAATTCAACCATTTCATTTGGTGCCACCCTATATGGGGCTTTAGATATTGGTCTTACTATAGGCACGACATCAATTGAAAATTCCACTTCCTTTTCAGGGGATAACCCACTAATCTCTTTTGGAAAAACTTCAGGGAATTCTTTGACTATAAGAATTGCATCAATACTTTTTTCGACTTCAATTTAGACAGAGAAAAACACTACATGCCCTTGACATCCTTTTTTCCAAGTATCTCTCTGCCTAGGCTACGGTCACAAAGTTAAGCTTCCCCTTTATACATGGGACTGTTTCAATCTGGGGTAGCCTAGGGTTTTATTTTTGCAATCTAATAGGATATTATTTGTGGACATCCAGTTTAGGCTAATTATGATATCTATCTCATGGAAAGGCATACAAATGAGATCTATAGTACTACTACAGTGTTCATATTGGACAATGCAGTTTAAACATACTCAGGAGGTCCTTACTTTAACTCTAGTTGAAGTGAAAACAATCAAATCATAAGGCATTTTACTTATAATCAAACTTAGATGCACAACATAGTCATAGGATATGATGAGTGACTAGCACCCAAATCAAACATTGTAATTACAAGATAATCATTTATCTTGAGCATACCTTAGATCATATCTGATGATTAGCAGGCCTCATTCTGTGATAGGGTGAACACTCACCCTTAAGTCTGTGGTCTTTTGCCTTCCTCCTAAGTACATTCTCATGCATAGTGTTTGGCTTTGTCGCATCTATAATAGATTTTTGTTCCCAGTAAGCATGGCCTATCTCCATGATTTTTGCACATCGGGTGCATTCTGTAGTTGCACTCCTTTGTGAATTGTGACTTCCTCACTTTCCATATCTTTTGAACTTCTTCCCATTTCATGGCTTCTTTCCTTTCCTCTTATTGTTACTGTTATTGTTGTTGGAGATTACTTCTTCCATTATCTTGATGGTCTTGGAGGGCTCTTAAGATATAACCTTATGGTTCAGGCTATTCTCTATTATCCTGCAGACCTCTACAAGGGCATTGAAGGTTTGAATCTACATAGGAGCAATTCTCTCTCTTAAAGACACCTTCAACCCTCTTTGTAATTTTTCTATATTCCATCTTTCATCATCGATTTGCTGTAGGTACATAGAATACCTTGACAATCCTATATGCTTAGCCAAATATTCGTCAAAAGGCTCATCATCTTTCTGCTTTAGTGCAAGGATCTTAGCTTCCTTCTCATCCCTTATTGACCATGGAAAGTACTTCTCATAGAATTTTTCCAAGAATACTTCCCAAGTGAAGGGAGTATTATTTGTTCTAAATATTAGCTCTATGTTCCTCCACCAATGATCAGCTTCTTCTTCTAACATAAAGGTAGCCATTCATGCCTTTAATTCTGTGGTGCAGTTCATAACCTTGAATATCTTTTCCAGCTTCATAATCCAATCTTCATCCTTTTGAACATCAAACTTTCCATCAAAAGTGGGTGGATGGTATTTACAAAATCTTGCAATCAATTGTTGATCACCTTAAGCCATCACTGGTTTAGGTTGTGGTTATTGCACAGGTTGGTGTACCGCTTCTAGTATTGGTGGTTGGTCATCTGCTACTTATCCCCTTTCTTGGTTTTGTTTTGCCAAAACCTCTTGAAGTCTTTCCATCATCCTTTGTTGTTCATCTAGCCTATCCATAATTATTTGAATAGGGTCTAGGGGAGGTCTTTCATTGTTTCCTTGTATATTTTGTGCACACCTTCTTATACAGACCATCCTTTCTTTTAATCTTGAAACTAACTCAATCAGTATCATATTTATTTACTTAATTCTAGAAAGTATATTTACGCTAAGCATGTCGATCAATATCAAGAACTATATATTCATAGTGCATTCATATAATATTTAATTTAGCCGTACATATCTTTATTCTAGTGCCTAGGTTCAACTATTTAGGTATACAACACTTATCAAAACTCAGTTCATCACTTATAACTAGTACATTATAAAATACTAACTTTTAGCTTAAGTAAGCTTCCACTTAGCCCACTTTTGCAGCTCCCTCAAATTCTCATTAAAGTTGTGTAAATTCTTTTCTCTTATTTCTTCTATAATGAGGGACCACAGCTCCTCCTCAGGGAGTACATCAAAGAGGGCTTCTATCCATACTTTATCTTTAACTCTTACCCTATCGATCTCAGCAATCTTGTACAACCTTCCAACTCGTTCCATGAAATCCATATAAGCAACTATGATGTCGTCATGTTCTTCCTTAATCTTCTCATAGATCTCAAAGAATCTTTCCTTTAATCTTGTTCCTTCATTATAGGTTCATCCCATTTCATAACCTTTACATCAATGATCTCCATCTCTACCTCTTGTCCTTGTTGTTTGATCTCCGTGCTATTAGAGTCCATAAAGCTAGTTGCCAAGTTAGGATCCTCTTTCAGATCTTCCTCCTCAATTTCAGTATCTAAGGTAAAATTGGCTAGATATGGATCCCTTTTTATTTTCTCCTCTATGTCAAATTGGGACTAATAAGTTTCAGGAGTCAAAGGTATCTCAAATACTTAGTTCACTGTGGAATTAGACTTACATTGGCTAGCATTCCTTGAATAGCTCATCTTCCTGCAATTCACTACTTTATAGTTCACAGAAATTAGTTGATCTCTACTATGATCAGGACTTATGAATGCAAACATTAATCTTAAAGCTTATAAATCTATAAACTATTCTTTTACTAACAATAGGAGTTTCTAACCATGTGTTAGAACCTCTGCTTTGATACCATAAAAATGTCACATCTTATATTTCAAACCCTTATAGTCATTTAGAACCATTTCTAAATGACAATTTGACCTTTACAATCTCTAAAATCTATATCCTCAAACCATAATATCGCAGAACAAAATAGCAGGTTAACTTTTAGATTCCTTCTCAACTTCAAAAATTCATAACTTAATTTACAAAAATCATTTTCATATGCCTCAAAATTCTACTTAAAGCTTCATGAGTCAAATTTAAGGAAAAAATACGCTCTAGTTCATATTCCATGTCAATCGATTCAGTTTATTCCTTTTCAAAAGCTATTCAATTCATTGACACAGTAAAGTTCCAAAATCTGACCCCTAACTTTGAAAAATCATAACTTTTTATACATAAATCCAAAAGATCATGTGGACGCTCAGATAGTGGTAGAAATTGTGTGATCTAGAGTACAGATGACTCAGCAATGGTTATCTAGCATTTCATGACTAACTTGTAAAAATCATATCTGAGGCTATAGAGGTCCAAATGACTTGATTTTTGGCTTGTTGGAAAGCTTAAATATCTAGATTTTACCTTAAAAATCTCGTGACCTAATTCAAACATTTTCTAGACGTTTTCCATGAAACAACAATGTTACTCAGAATCCAAATAGATTCGCAGCATGAAAACTTTTGCATAACTAAGCACACTTCCAAGCCATAAACATCCATGAGTTCATTCTAATCATAATTAGACATAATAAGGGGTCTATATTATAGCCCATGGATCAAGTAAATGCTTATAAGGTTTTTCACATAATTTTACAATGTGGTCAACAAAATCATGAACATTCATGCTTTCACAAAACATAGCATAAAACAAGGAATGAATCTTTATGAATCAACTTGCTATCTCCTTGCCTTTGCGCTTAGATGTTCTTGCACCTAAAAGTGGGAATTTTAGGGATGAGATTTGGGAAAATCTCAGTAGTACAATACCCATCCATATTCAAGCATACTTACATCATTCATAAAGCATAGCTTAGCCATAAGAACCTTAGACATACATGCTCAAGCAAAGATATCTATACATGGCCATGAAATATATCAAGCATAAAGACATGTGAGCATTTAAATTCATAACATTATGGCAAAACCATCAACATTTCATCAATCATCAAACCAATACTTAAACAAGAATAGGTAAGAGTACTACCTTGGATTCTTCCAAATTCTTAGTGTGATCCCCTTTCAAATGTGTCTCCACAAATATCAGATTCTAAAGATTCATAGTTATATATAATCTTCAACACAAGGTTTATCATAGCTTAATTTGCTTAAAACCCAAGCTCCCCATTACTTTTCTTTTACTTTGACTTTTAAGGGCCTAACTTTAACATTTTGTATTCTTGTCCTAAATTTAATTACATACCTTTTTCCTCCTTCTCTCTTTATGTTGCCTCTCCTTCTCTCTCTTGAGTGGATGAAGCTTGGTGTGAAGAAATGAGGGAGTGGGAGGGGGTATTTATAGGTCGAGAGAGGTGGTAGAAGTTTGAAGCAAATTTAATTTTCTAACGTCAGTGCACCTAAATTTTGACGGATTCATTCGGGAAGGTTTTAGCTTCGATTCAAGTGATTCCAAAGTCATTTTACTAAATTGGGAACCTATATTTCATAATGGAAAAGACGGTTCTCAAAAAGGAGCTAAAACAAATTAGAAACAAAAATGCCAATAACGAAGGGTAAAATGGGAATTTTTGAAAAGTCTTCCTTCCTCCACCTATATATATAGGGCGCCCCACTCTCCCACTCATTTAGCTTCATATGTTTCTGCCCTAAACTAGATAGAAAACCCTAGGAGAGTGGTGCACAAGAGGAAGAGGAAGAGGAGGAGAAATCAAAGGCTAAAGGTATGGATTTTTAGTAGTTTTTCATGCTCTTTCCTTTCTAAACCCCTTCTCCTCCATTCTCCTTTATTTCCTATGATTATATTGAAGAGTGGAGATCAAGGAAAGTGAGAAACAAGCAAGAAAAACCTTGGAAACAAGGTAAAACTTCCATCCTATGGTAGCTACTCCTCCCCCCTTCTCCCTATTTCGCCCCATGTATGTAAATACAAGAGGGATAGAATTTTGAGGAGAACCAAGGGTGAATTCTATGAATTTGAGGGAGGAGAGTAAGAATATGCAAAGAAATTTAAGAGAAGGCCATGGATTTTCAAGGTGGCAAACCTAGGGTTTCATAGGTTCCCCTAAAAATCTGATTTGATATAATTATTTCTAAGCCTAAATGAATGTTTGAATGAGTTTTTCTAAGATCCCTAGGAGTCTCCCCATATGCATCTTCTATGTAGAAAATAAAGCAAACTCCATGGAGGCCACAAGGAGGCATAGGCTTGGACAAACAAGGTTGAGACACCTAGGGAGAGTTTTAAATTTTTCCAAGCCCATTTTTGAGTCATATATGATGAATGAAAGTGAGGGGAAACCTTGAGAAAAATTTAGGAGGCCTAGAGAATGAATTGGTGTCTTAGGTTCCATAATATGACCTAAAGAAGTAACATGTAGTTAGGCTTTTTGTTTCAATTGTGTGATGATTCCAAAAGGCTTAAAAGGAGTCAAGAATCATATATGAAAGGAAATAATGGGGCCTAGAATTTATTTGATGAGTGTTACTTCATTAGGTGCATTCTTGGAACCATAAAGGGGTTCATAGATCAAGTTAGTGTTTAAGGAAGATGTGTGGCCTTAGAATCCATGAAACTAATTGGCTTCTATGAATTGTGTTTAGGCCAAGAGAAATGATCTCTACCTTCTTAGGTGTATGAGGTCAAGGGAGAGGATTCAAGACCCGAGAAAAAATTGTGTAAGTGCAAGCAAGGAAGCTCTCTCCACCTTCTCTAATGTATGGATGTGTGCTTACATTGTCTTTGAATATGTGTATATATATTTTGAGCTATAAAAAATATTTTAGTATGAGCTTTTATTCCATGATACCATGATAATATTTTATGCATTCAAATGATGTTTTATGTGCATGTCTTAGTTTGCTTAAGTGTGGAGAAGCCAAGAATGCTCTAGCCATAGTGAGAATGAGCCAAGAACCCTTAAAGTTGGTTGAGACAAAGTAGAGAGTTTTCTAAAAGTGAGGTTAACTCCCAAGAGCAAGGTTGAGTCCAAGAACCTCTTAAAGAATAGGTGAGGCAAGTCCAAAATCCACAAGTGAATGGGTGAGGCTAATCCATCTACTTAGCAAGTCTATGTATGTTATGTATGACTTTTCTAAATGCTAAGGTTGCTTCTTGAATGTTCATGTTATGTAATATGCCCATGCATGTATTTGTAAGACTTGTTTTACATCTTTTATGTGTGATTGAAAGGGAGATGAGCTATTGAGATTTCTTGAATCTCATTCCCTCCTCTCCAATGTTCTAACATGTTAGGTGGACAAAGGGAACAAGGAAATGGAAGCCAACCTCTTGAAAGATAAGAGTATGCCATCAAAGTACATGGAATTTGCTTCTTTAAGGCCATTTAAGTGGCAATTGTTGTAACCTACTATTGTATATGACCTATAACCTCTTGAGCATGTATAATTATGTTAATGTATCATGTATAAATGAGAGCTAAGATTATATATGTGGAAATGTGCATTTTGGACATGTAATGGCAAATTTGCATTGTGGAAATGTATGTATAAATGAAAGTGGAATGGCCAAATTGAGATGCAAGAGGATTGGAACCACTTGGACAGTTCATACAAGTCATGTTTATGCTTTTAAACTTGCCCAAGAGGTGCCAAACATCAAGGGAAACTATTTGGACACATTTGGTATCTAATATGGATCAAAATTGACCATATTAGAAACCTATACCACTTTTTGTCCAAATGAGCTCTTGTTAGTCTAAGATTTGGCATACATTTAGAGCTTGTTGAGAGCTTTTTGGGAAGCTAAAGTGCATAATTTTTGGAGGTCTATGGAATATTTGATGAATTTCAAAATTGTGAAATTTTCTAAAATTGGTTCAGGGTACTATTCACTCAGGTCTGAAAATGAATTCTATCACTCATGGGGTAAATGATCTCCAATTGCCACAAAATGTTATAGAGAGAAACTAAACATTCCCAGTGACTTGTTCCAACTAGAAGCACCCCATTTGGATGTCTAAAGAGGGAGATATGATTTTTTTAAATTTTTGCCCAGTATTAGGCATTCAAACAGACCGTAGGTACTGTTTGATTATTTTGAGATCTGGATGTGCCTGGATTGGTCTAAGGTTATTTTTCCCTCTAGCTAAAATTCATGGCTTTCCATATTGGTATCATTTGAATAGATTGGATTTTTGTCAAATTAATTGGATATTTTTGAAGTTTGTAGCAGAAACTTGTAACAGTACTAGTAGCTAGTCAGACCTCTACACATTTTTGAATGTCAAACGTCCTCTGTATGGTGTTTCATAGCATGATCATATTTTTAGTATAAATTAGACATGTGTAGCTTTCCATAATGGTAAAGAATTCATCATTTTGGTTTTCCTAGAATTAGTTATGATTTTTCAAAGTTTGTGATAGAAGTGGGAAAATTCTAGCTGAAATTGCATTCATGAATTTTATGTGTTCCCTTGCCTTGCACGAGTTGTAGGCCACTTTTAGTGATGGAATTGAGTTGTATCTATGTAATTAAATATGAGAATATGATATATGAGTCCATATAGCCCACGAGACTCTGAAAGAAAAATTTGTTCGCTACGCTACGCAAGGAAATGCAATATTTTAATGTCATTTTCCCACTTCCTTGTGTAATTCATGGCATGAGATTTAGAAATAATACGAGGCAAGTCTAGAAATTCATGGTGTTATAGTAGAAGTCTGAAGCAAATTTAATTATTATTTCAAGTCCACCATTGGATCAAATCTCTTTAAGTATGGGCCATTGATCTTAGGGTTTTACTTTTTAACTTTTCCCTCCATTTGCATGCCTAAGGGCCCATTTAATTGGCCCAATTTCTTTTAATTCATTATTAGGCTTTCTTTCTTATTGGGCTTGATCCTTTCTTTTATTTTTGAACTTCTTTCCCAATAGGCCTAAACCTCTTTTACCTATTGGGCTTAGTCTTTTATTCTTATTGGACTTGGGCTTAAACTTTAAATTATTGGGCCTCTCTTCCATTTTTCATTTAGGCTTGGTCCTTTTATCCTTATTGGGCTTTTTTATCCAATTAAGCCCAATAAATTCCAAGTCCAATCTATCAAACCTAGGGCTTGATTGTCTTACACTTTCTAACTCTTACTAACTATCATTGTAGGGTTTCTAAAAACACCTTTATTTCATGGTATGCCATCTTTAATCATTATCATCAAGGTACCGAATGTTACAATAAGACTTCACTTGCTTGGCCTAGACACACAAAATGAAATACAAAGTTAACCTTTGAACCATGTTTGTACTCATTTTAGCCTTACATGTACAAGTTAAGGTTTTAAGTACATATATGATCCATTTGAGGACCTAATAAGGCAACTTTCACAATTCAACTTCGTGGCTCCAAAATCTCACTTAATATGGGCCATATGACTCTAATAGGATTCATTAAAATGATTACATGCATGATCTAAGGAGCCTAGCATCAAATTGCTTCTTTAGTTCTAATTGAAATCCTAAAAATTCACCTTCCAAAATAAGGCTTTCAAATTCAAACTAATGGTTTCTTTAGTATTTATAATACATATATAGACCACTTATAATATTGGAATCATTGAAAACTCTTCCTAGGTACCCATTACCCTTCATGGTCGAACCTATGTCTTCATTGGGAGCTAAGGAAGTTTTGTACTCCTTCTTGAGATTTTTGGCGCCTATGGATATTCCTTAACGTCTTTCTAGTTTAACTATGATTTCACATAACTTAAAATATCATTCTAAAGTTTCATACTTCCTAAGGTGGAACAAAAACCTAGGTATCAAATCTTGCATTTTAAAGGTTCTTACTTGCATCCAATTGCAAAATCTTAATCTTCATCCTTCAAAACCCCTAATTCAATCATTTTTTTATCAAAATCAAATTCCCTTCTCTTCCCCTCTCTCTTGGCTAAATTGGTGTAGGCTAGGGTTCCATGCACATACAATTTTTCCTAACCTAAACCATATACCACTTGAAAGTATATTCCATAGAAATTAATTTGATGAAGTTGGTTTCCTTAAAGGAGCTTCTTCCTCCAAGGTTTCAGCTACAAAGTTCACTCCCTTAGGAAACCAAAACCATAGAAAGAAAGAGTAGGAAATTTTTTATAAGAACATCATAGGAAATATCATCACATTTGCTTACCTTAGTTGGCTTTTCCTCTTCTTATTTCCTTGGGTATTTTGCCTGCCTCTTAGGTCTATTGGAGCTTCTCAAAGGTGGCCAAAAAGAAGAAGAAAGGATGAGGGTGGCTATTTATAAGAAGGAGCTAGGGTTTTATAATTTTTCCATATTTCAATTTTTCCCACAATCTTTAATTTCATAATTTAAGCTCATTTCAACTCTTTTTTAGAATCTTCTTTTCCATCATAAAATTTGATTTATTAAAAACATTAAGTTTCAAATTTATGAAATTTAGAACAATCCAAAATGAATCGATCAAAGTTTAGGTTAATCGATGACCTAAATTGCACATTGAAAGGGTTTTAATCATTCTTACAGTTCCCATGATTTTATAAGCCTTTAAAAACTCTGATGAACTTAATTTTACCATTTAAAACCTCTTCCTTTAAATTTCTAAAAATTTACCTAAAATTACTATTTTGCCATTGGCTTTCGGTTCATTCTATTTAGCCGTTTTAGCTTCAGTTCCAGGCCATTTTTAGTTTTTTGACTACATTTCTAGATGCTCTAATTAGCATCCTACCCTTAATTGGCCTTAATTTACTTTGCTTTAGGGTCTTTTTTTATCAAGATATTAGTTTTAGTTTAGCTTTTGAAAAACTAGATATTACATCTAGTGATAAATCTAGATTTACTAACTCTCATCTTATACATTGAAGCTTAATATTATAGTAAATCACCGATTAAAGGGACTAAACAATGAAAGATGCTTGGAAATTTTCCTTCATAAAACAAACTAACCTAGTATGATAATATTTTGATTCTATTACGCAAAAGGGTAATTTAGATTACAGTCAACACCTAAAAGGCAATCTTAAACAAGCTCTACTTACTCCTATGTTTTAGCATTATCACATTAAATTTGCTTATGACCTATGCTTGGTCTTTATTCAACATATAAGATATCAATAGCTCGTAAAAACACAAGTTAGGCTTACTACTTCATATAAATCTTGTCTTAATATAAATTTAAATATTCATTTTGTCATGCTCTTGATCACAGCATATCCAAAATGACTAATAGCCTCATTTACTTTTCTAGAAAAATTTTGCTATAGCTTCCCTTTTTTTTAAGGGTTAAGACCATTCAAATGGTCATAAGTCATAGCCAAATCATGGTTACAAATTAATCATATAATATATCATCATTTACTAACAATTATGCACATTAGGGCTTAAATAGTAACTAGCCCACTCAGTGCAATCTCCATCACATAATATATCAAATTATATCCTGTTAAGATTTGGAGTACATTATCTTGGCCATAATGACAAAATAAGCTAAATTTACTCATCTTGGCATCATAATCTCAAAATTCATTTTCATATATTAAGTATAATTCATAAGATACTAAATCTTGAATGACATTACTAAAAATGAAAAATCTTAATCTAACAACATCATATCAAGTCTTATGTCATTATAAGATTTAATTACATCATAACATGTTTAATTGATCATAAGATACATTAAAACTAGCTAAAATTTGCATAGAATCCTTCATTGAAATCTCAATCCCAAGGTGCTAATTCTTTGGCTGTCTTTTCCCTTGTTAATGTCTTCATCTAGCACTAGTTAGTAAAGGACATAAAGAGAATGAGATTCAAGAATCCCAATAGCAAATTCCAACATTCAAGCATATATAAACTTCACACAAGTGACAAGGAAGCAAGTATACATATAAAACTATCTCATACAAACTAAAGAGTGGCTTGCACATAAACTAGTAAATGGCTAAATATTCAAGAAAACATACTCGTCTATACTCTTGGCATAGGAAAAAACTATTGTGCTCAATTTATTTACCTTACTTGTACTAGATTCCATGAGGTACAACTAGCCAATATAATACATAAAACATATTATACTTAGCCTACTCTTATGAAAACATAAGTATAAGCACACAATGAATACAAGCAACCAAGCATTCAAGCAAACAAAGTGTGTGAAAATGTCCATTTTGTAGCTATATGAGTGGCATATGATGTAATCCAATGTTATATATGTTGTATGAGTCTATGAACACTTGTAAATATATGAATATATTATGTATGTATGAGATTGGATGCCATATGTAGGATATAGCGACTTTTGAGCATGGAATGGCAAGATGGAGCATGTGCTCTTGTGTATGCCTTGGGGTGAGAGTGTGAGTTTGTGAAATCTGGGTTTGTGCACCTTTGAGACATGTTTAGTAGACCATTTTGGTTCTTTCTCACATGCTCAAGTGGCCATGAAATCCTTGGGAGCAATTTTGGACCATTTGAGACCCAAAAAGAACATTTTGGCAACCCAATGTCAAGATCTGACCAAATGAATGAATTTGCTCATGAAATATGGCATGCATATAGATTTCATCCAGAGATTTTTGAAAAACCAAAGAACAGATTATTTGGAGATCTATGGAATTAATTGTGATTTTTCAAATTTGCCATTTTTTTGCTAATCTAGTATAAGCACTGTTCATATGGTCAGTTTCTTGTGCTATGTCATTCGAAGGTCAAATGGTGTCTAATACTCATAAAATTTTACAAAAATAAACTAGACATGATAAGATTTATATGAACACCAAGATCACTCCAATTGGATGTCTAAGTAGAGAGATATGAATTTTTGAAGTTCTGTGACAGTACCAATAGTGCCAGCAACCTTGGTTACTGCTCCATTTATTTCCAGTAGCTAGATGTTCCTATTGTGGTCTCAACTTATTTTTAGCATAAATTATACATCTATATCTTTCCAAAATGGTATAGTGTGATTAATTTTTATTTTTTTAGAATTAGTTATGATTTTTCAAAGTTGATGACAGAAAGTTGGCACACTAACCCGAGGCTGCACATGTAATTTTTATGTATATGGTTCATGATCTCGAGTTCTTGGCCACTTCTTGAGATGGTTCTGAGTTGTATTTGTATAATTAAATGTGAGAATGAGATGAATGAGTTTATATGGTCCATGAGACACGATATAAAAAATTTATTCACAACGTAACGCAAAAATAATACAATATTTTAATGTCAACTTCTTGAAAGCTTGTATAGTTCAAGGAAATGTACCTAGAATTGAGATGAGATAAGTTGTATGAATATGGTGTTACATTTATTGGTATCAAAGCAAAGTTCCAGGCCTTCTAGGATTGTATATGGCTTAACGAAGTAATGTTACAGGTGTAAATGTGGGCATTTTGGGTGTGTGAATGTAGCATATGTCTAGGTTCATGTTAACTAAGTTGTTAGAATGGTCTTTAAGTAGGTAGTGAACATTAGGAGAGGTAGGCCTCTAGGGTTGAGCTAGTTAGGCTAGAACATAGTAGATTGATCCTATGGCTAGAGCTCTATAGGCTATGATAGCTTGCCAGGATCTGTGGCAAGCTGTGTGTTTGCAGCAAGAGGTTATTATTATGTAGCTGCAAGAAAGGCTTACTCAAAGAGACCACGAGAGGCCTAATCCTCCCCAGTTGTCACACTCTGACCATTCTAAGATGTTTTGCCTAAGGTAGAGATAGGTAATAATGCAGCACAGTATGAGATGAAATTATTGTTGCCCAAGAATTAGTTAGAGGGAAAATGAGAGAGAGTTATTGACGATTATGTCGCGCAATCTCAAATAAAACTAGGTAGAGAAATAATTTTTATAGATAATGGTGCAACCTAGGTTATCTCCCTTGGAAATGAAGTTCAATATTTAATTAGGTTTTCTAAGTGTTAAAAGATCTTAAAACTATCTAATTAAAAGGGAGTTTTGGTTTAATTAAACTATCTAAAATGAAATTAAATTAAAATGACTAAACACCTAATTGCATAAGCTAATGAATGAATGATGGACTTGTGACTAGCTTTGGATTTGTCCCTTGGCATCCACTATCCTTATCCTAATCCAATTGTGATTAATTCTGGTCTAAGAGTCCCTAATTGTGTTCATAACAAGTTATCTTGGGTTACCACTCAAGAATCAAAAGATTAACAAGATAATGTTGTATTGAAATCTCAATCCCGCATTAAATCATCAATTCTTAGCTTTAAGATCAATGAACACTTGAATTGAATGATTAATTGATCAATTAACCTTTGAATTAACACCCTAGGATATTTAATTAACCAACCAAACTCTAAAGAATCCTTAAATCAAATAATAAAGCTCATAATTTCACTCATGCATTTCATCGAACACCTTCATGACATGCATAGGAAATTAAAGGAAATTACAAAATTTAGTACTTAATTTATGCAATTAATCAGTCAATATCTCTCCTAATCAATATCTAACCAGCCATCAATCATTAACTACATCAATCTCAACCATTTACAAGCTTAACCAAGCAAATAAAATAATTAAAATTGATATAGAAAAAGAGGAATGGTGTGGAGTGGCTGCTCGACGAATGAATGCGTCCTTGATGATATGTTATTTTATTCGATCCCCAAAAATGGTTCCTAGATGATGTATTATGCCTCTGCCCGAGTGTGTTTGATCCAGCCTCACATGTTTTTTTAATCATTCCACGTGTCTTTTTCTTCACCCGTTTTGGATGTCACAACCCAGCGCTATTTTCCCAACTCCCCTCTTACATTTTTAGCTATTCATTTAATTCTTCCATGTGCTTAGCCTTTGTGCCAATTGGCCGTAGCGTTTCTTCTTGATATGAATAAGTGTGGGTCCTATTTTATTCCTTTATAATATTCCACGTGCTACCTCCTTGCTCATTCAGCTTGTAATTACATTCTCCAGTATGGCTTCACCTTTAGCTCTCTTCTCACGTTGTTTTTCAGCTGCCCCTTCTTCACGTTTTCTTCATGTCTTCATATTCTTTAATCAGCCCCAAGTTCTACCTTTGCATGCTTCTTCTTACCTCAACATGTAGCTTATCTTCCCTTGTGAGCTTCCTCTTAAGCTCAAAATTCTATCTTTAAGCTTTCTTTATCATTCTTAGCCCATCCCTATTAAAAATCACGTGTTCTGGATTGTGAATGTGAAGTTAAGACTACACCAATCCCTGGCTGAAGCTGCTGGATAGTTCGAACCTGTGGCTACATGCTTTTTGTTTCTCTTCCCCATGCATGTAAAATCCAAGCTTCTCACATGTTTTCTCTACACTTCTGTTCACAGCCTTTCTCTCTTTTCATTCTTAGCTCTTTCATCTTGTGTTAATGGTGAGCTTGGAGGCCATGCAAATCTCGAATGATGTGAGAGTTGCTTGTTCACGTTCTCAACTCCATCTTCCTTCACCTCTCAATCCTTCTTCTTCTCATGCTTCTTCCCATTCAAACCATGGCTTTTCCTTATATTTTCTCCATGCAAGCTTCTTTCCACGTAGAACCACTTCCAACTTATCCACACTCTTCTTCATTCTGCTCTCCATTTAAACTTCAGCCCAAGGTTCCTTTTGATGCTTCTTACATGTTCAAGATGGCATGAATGATGGGTGAATTGATGCTCGACACTGGATGCTACCTCTTGTGACGTGGGTGTGTAAAAGATGCACGTACTTAACATGAGATTAAGTTGTGTGAAGTGCAGATGTGGATGATTTACCAGCTATAAATCAACATGGAGTGTGATGAGAGTTGTCCATGTGTGTGTCTTTCATGTATAAGCTACTGAATGAGTGTTGATGGCACCCAAGAGAGGTCATGCTTATGTGTATGCTAGCCCAATCCATGCATGAAATTGAGAAAGCCTAATTGGATCTACACACAAAGAATGGAAACAATTAAGTAGGAATAATTTACAAAATTCATTTAAAAATATTTGTGCATTAAAATTCCAAAACTTTGCAAATTAACTCATAAAATATAGAAATGGCTACTAAAATAAAATCTTATCTAATTAAAGTCTTAAAGCCGTAATTCATTATTAAAATGCTCAAGTTTAGGAGAATAAAATATATAGAAAAATGTGTTTATCAATTATTTTTCCCCAGCCATGACACCCAAATGTCTAGATGAATTAGAAAGTTTAGGAAGTTATTCCCTCAAGCCAGGGGCTAGCGTTTATAGGCAACACTCTATAGAGCCGTAACAGTCCAGATGTGCCTTCTGACTACATGGGAATAATGCAAGGGATAAAACCTTTAACCTTAATGAAGGGGTTGAACACATAGCCAGAAAGGAAGAACCAATGATGAAGTGCATTGCCATATGAAAGGCCCTATTGGTCATATTCATATTAATATGAGAAATGACCTGTTAAGGGGTAAGACAGAGTATAGAGTAAGACCCTTCATGTAAGTGAGATAAAGAGAGATAAATGACCCACTAGCAGATGCTAAGAATAATTAAGTAATAGCTAAGTAGCGGGCCCAGTGCATGAGTCTAAGAAAAAGACTAGTCTAGCTTATGAATGAGCACAAGGATGTTTTAGTATCTAGAGCTAGCGTGTTAGACACGGGAGTATTAAGGTTGTTGAGATCTGCCTATAAGGCGTTAACTCTAACCTAGAATGCTATTATATATTTTAGTGAATAATAGACTCTCACCATGAGCTCCAGATATGCAAAGCATGCTACTGGTGTATGATAGCATATATGTATAAAGGAAGGATACATCTACATAAGAGAACAAGTGTCATACCCTCACATATAATATATTGTTACTTGCTATTAAAAGATCTTGTACTCACTAGCAGGAAAACCTTATTGACAGGGTCTCAAAATTTACATTGCAAAATGCAAGACCTTGTTGACAAAATCTTGGATCTTGGTGACAGGATGTCCTCATAGCCATTAAATTGACATGATTTAATGCTGATAGCATTAAGAGGGCAGTGACTTTTACGATGAGGTTATACCTCAAGTATGATACCCTAGAGTGAAAATGAGATGTAATAAGATAGAGAACCACTCAGTTAGTGGTCAATAACTCTCCAAGAGGGAAAGCCCCGATTTAGTACTTACAGTGATAGGGGAAAGGTGAGAAAGAATTGAGAAACAAGCACTTAGTAAAAGATACCCTCGCCTTAGTAGTGGCTAAAGGAGAGTTAATAGAGTAAGTATAGTAAAGATAGTTAGATGTGAGTTTAGTACTTCATCAAATAAGGTTCCTTAGCATGAGACTCGTGTAATGTAAAAGCTCACGAGTAATAGAGTACTAAGTCGAGCATAAAGTTTCTGATAAAATAGATTTGGGAACATTGAGAAGATGTGTGACCTAAATTGGGTTAGTATAACCCTAGAACTAATGAACTATGCTCCCAGAGATTAAAGAAAAAGTATATGCAAAAAGAGAGTATACCTAGCCCTTAATCAGATTGTAGAGAGGGGCTGAGACGAGCATTCAGTGCCTCAGTACTTCTAAGGAAGCTAGAGAAGTTGAAAGTGACCTAAGAAGGTGAGCTTCAGGGTTATGTAAGGTAGCAAGGGTAAGCTACAAGCTTTAAAAAGAGCAAACTCTAGGGTTAACAGGGGACAATTCCTTATAAAGGAACGATTTAATTAAGAATAAAGCAAGAGAATAAGAAGAATCAGACCCTTCCCCCACTTTATAGAAAGTGAGTAAGTAAAAGTGAACTCATAGGAGGAATAAACATGCTCTTGAGCATAGAGAAAGTGTGTAGCTATATCAAAACCAAGGACATAATGAATTAAAAATAGATAAATAGATAATATGAATGAGTGTACTAGCAAGTACCGCTATCCTTGGTACAGATGTCAGTGAAACATGATGAAATGCCCTAAATAAAGGTAACTGGGCAATATGAATGACCTCAAGGTAATGTAGTAAATGACATGAGAAATTAGAGGAAGAATTCCCTCTCCTTGAGTGTCATTTGAAATAAAGAGAGATATAGCATGGTAACAGAAGGGTACTTTAGATTGTTGGAGAACTCGTAATATACTAGCGATAGTGGCTTGAGCTCAGTCACGATGAGCCAGTGTATTAATGATTAATGCTATAGTTTGCTTGCAATGATGGTTACATGATATTGGGTCTAGCCAACTCAGTAGTAATGTAAGTTGAGTACGTAGCAAATAATGACATCAATCATAAAGAGGGTCACAATAATCAAAGAGTATCCTAGTTAGTTAAATCAAGAGATGAGCTAAAGAAAGAGAAGTAAGGGATTCTAATAATATCAAAATGATAAAAAAAGTATATAAAAGGGAATCCCAGTAAAGAACAATGATGCAAAAGGGAACGTGCTAGCAGTATTAGAATGTAAGAGTTAGAGTCCTTTATGATAAGACTAATTAGTGAAAAGGGACTAGCCTATAACCTCTATCTTACAAGAGATGTTATATACACTCGATGTATGTGATGCCCTGGTGCTGAAGGCACTTAAAAGTAGACTAGGGGCACAGTTAGAAATTGTGGGATATGAGAGGAAAGATAGAAGGTGTGACAAACATAATTTTCGTAAAATGACAAAATAAGCATATAAAAGAAAGTCCTCTTAAATGAGCTAGATAATGTCCCAAAAATTTTGAGTAGAGTGCTAGGCTCCTAAAAATGATAATTCTAGGCTCAGACGGAAAGAAAAACAGAGCTAGGACGGTGAAACAAATTGTGACAAAAACTAATGAAACATAATGACATTCGTATAAAAACACACAAAGGGCTTTTCAAATGGAACATTTAAGTTGACTAGGGTTCTTAAAGGCCCTAAAAACCATGGGAAGTGCCAGGACTAGTAAAGCCCCTTCGGTGTATGTTTTCCAATGGTAGTGAGCCTGAACTTTGACAAATTTGTTCAGAAAGATTTTTGCTCCAATTTGAGTGATTCCAAAGGCATTTTATTAAATTGGGAATATAAATTTTATAATGGAAAGACAATTCTAAAAAAGGAGCTAAAACGAAGCCAAAATGAAATTGCCATTAAGGAAGGATGAATTAGAATTTTTGAAAAAGTTTATTTTTTGAAACTTCTACACACTTCTCCCCTTTTTCTCCTCTCATATAGCATGACCTTTTCTGCCCAAAATATAAAAAGAAAAAGAATTAGCTCTTAGGGCACACAAGAAAAGGAGAGAAAGGAGGAAGAAAGCTAAGGAAAGGTAGCCAATTTTAAGGAATTCTATGTTTCTTCTTCTTCTTCTTCCAATTTTGTTCTCCTCCCTTCAAGTTTTTTGTCCATGGTCTTATTAAGTGGTTTTGGTTCTGTTTTGAGTCTAGAACAAGGGGGGATAATTCAAAATTCTTGAGGAAAAGAAAACCAAAGAGAAAAGCTCTTGAACGCACACTTGAAACTAAGGTAATTTCTTGTTGTTGTTGCTTCTTCTTCTTGCTCTCCCTTTGTACAATTTTTAGCCAAGACCAAACTATATAGAGGGAGGATTTTTTGTCAAAAAACAAGAGAAAAATAGGGTTTTAGACCATGAGGAAGAGGAATATGGCAAGAGATTCCAAGAAAAACCAATAGAAATCAAGTTAGGAAAGTGTAGGCTTCTTTAGGGATTTGTGAAATCTGATTTTGTGTGAGTGTTTTCTTGGCCATCTAAGTGTTCCCTTGAGCTTCTAAGACCTCTAGAAACCTTCCCAAGTGGCTCTACCATCAAGGAAATTTTTGAAACTCTATGAACGTCATTATTGCCCTCTGTTTAGGCCAAGCAAGGTTCTATAGGTTAGGGGATGTTTTAATTTGTTCTAACCTTGGTTTAGGACTTTATATGATGTTAGAAGATGAGAGAAACCATTGAAAAAAATTTAGGAGCCATGGATTGAGAGATGGGACAATGGTGTCCACAATAGTGCTTTGTGAAGCAACTTGATTCTAAACTTGGGTAAATGATTGTGTGAGGGCTCCAAGGACTTTGAATGATGCCAAGAGGCCTAAAAATGGAAAGATATGGGAGCCTAGAGCTTGAATTGTGAAGGTTGCTTCAATAGGCCATTTATGGAATCATTATGCCACTTATGGAACCAAGTGTGTATTTAAGAGTGAGTTTAGTGTCTTGGCTTGCTTTAAGTGTGTAATTATATGTTGTTTATGTTACTTTAGGTCAAGAGAATGTCCAACCACCTAGGTACACTTGTGAGGCCAAAAAAGGGAAGGAACAAATTAGGTAAATCTTGCATCAAGTTAAAGGTAGCTCTCCACTTCATTCTCCTTGCATTCTTGTGTGTAGGTATGTCTTTGTGTGCATGTATGTGTCTATGTGATTGGAGAACATGCCACTTGATACTTTGAGATTGCATTGGTACCAATGTGTTCTTGAATGGCTTTGCTTGTGGAAATTGCTCATAAGGGTGAGGTAATGCCAAAAGTCCCGTAATGTGGGTGAGGAGGTGCCAAAAGTCTCAAGGCATGGGTAAGACTAGGCCAAAAGTCTCTTGGATGAGTAAGGCCAAGTCAAAAGTCCCTAGGCCAAGAGTGAGGCAAAACCGAAAGTCCTAGAAATGGGGTGAGGCAAAATCAAAAGTCCCTAGAGCTTCTTGATGACTTAATTGTGAAAGTATGGCATGAGAATCTTGAAATTGCGTATTCATGATTCAAGTAGCTTGTTTTCTTGTACATTTGATGTATGTATGCCTTGAATGTGTGTTTGAATAGGTGTGTGAGCTATTGAGATTCTAGGAATCTCACTTCCCTTCCCTTCATTATCTTAAAATACCTAAGTGATGTTCAAGAAGCAAGGAATGCAAGCCAAAGATACTTTGACAATTATATAGTTTTTCTGTGTACCTAGATACCAAAGTGGATATTTATATGATATTTTGACTTGTAAATCAATGAACAAATGTAATATTATGTATGAATGATGTATGAACATTGGATGGTGCCAAGACAATGGAAATATGAAATTTAAAACCTTGTGTGCTTACTTGGATACATGCATTATTGAGTGTGGGATAGCTAATTGAGATGCATAAGGTTTGAAACCACTTGGGCAGTTCCTACAAGTCATATTCATTCTTTTAAACTTGCCCAAGAGATGCCAAATCCAAAAGGAAGCCATTTGGACAAAGTTGACCTCATGAAGGAGGAAAAATTGACCATATTATGAGACTATGTCACTTTTTATTCAAATGAGCTCTTTGTAGCCTGAGATTTGGCATGCATCTAGAGTTTATTGAGTGCTTTTTGAGAAGCTAAAGTGAATATTATTTGGAGGTCTACAAGATTTTTGGCAATTTTTTTGGTTTTGGTCAGTGTACTATTCATTTGGTCCAAATTTTGATCTATGTCATTCATGGGGCAAATTATGTCCAATTGCCATGAAATTTTATAGGGAGACCTAGTGACTTGTGCTAATTGGAAGCACCTAATTTGGATGTCTCGAGAGGGAGATATTAATTTTTGAAGTTGCTATTCTATTCCAAGTGCACTTCCAAACTCGTGTTACTATTTGATTGATTTTCAGGGTCTAAATGAACTTGGATTGGTCTAAAACTATTTTTTCCCTCTAGATAGCATCTGTAGCTTTCCAAATTGGTATAGATTGCATGGATTAGATTTTTTTAGAATTAATTATGAATTTTCAAAGTTTATATCAGTAAGTTGTATTAGATTTCTGAGCAGCTCACTTCCCTACCTTTTGTATTGTCAAGCTATAGCTTTCTAACAAGTATAGTTTGCTCGATTTTAATTTTTCTAAAATTAGTTATGATTTTTCAAAGGTTACCTACAAATTCTGTTATCCTAGACCCGAGGAAAAATGTGATTATTTGGGGTTTTTGACTCTTGATCCATGGTTTGTGCTAAGTTTTGAAAATGTTATGATTTGTATGAATGAAGAATAATTAGAGAATGTTGTTAGTGAGTTCATGGGATCCCAGAGACGTAAAATGAAAAATTTATCCACTACGCAACATAATTTAATTCATTATTTTAATATATTTTCTTAGGATTTCTTTGATGAATTGTATAATCCCACTTGCAAGAAAGGAATCAATGTTAGAAATAATATGGTATTACAAAAGGAGTATAGGAAAAGTGTAGTAAACCAGTAAGAGTAAACAAAGAAAGCCTAAGTGAAAAGGCTTGAAGTGGGAAACCGAGGTTCCCATACTATTAGTAAGTGAAAATCAGAATACTCCTAAGTATTGTTCCAATAGAATCAATAGAGAGATAAGCGAAACAAGACCCACTTCACGTGAAGAGCATAGTAGATATCTGAGTTTAGCCTTAGCCATTATGAGCGATGGTATCAGACTTAGTGAGCATGTATTTTACTATCATATACAGTGATCTTAGGCTTTGACATCTCCTAGAGGCGGATCGCAGCAGATCCTAACACAGTATAGCGGGTTGCAGTAGACCCTAATAGGGCTCTGAGAGGTCGCAATAAATCCCACAAAGATATAAAGAGCCCATAGTTACAATACAGTAGCTCTCTGGGGAGATGACGGCTTGAGATAGTTTTTCTAGATCAATTAGTCTCCAAGACCAGTATAGTTACAAGTAGTTTTGTCTCAGAGACTAGTGTAATATCCGATTTTTATTAAATGATGGAAACAGATGCATTTTCAAAGCAGGTCCCTCGAAATGAATTAGTTAAGGTCCCAAAAAATTTGAGTAACATTCTAGACTCCTAAAATGAGAATCCCAGGCTTAGATGGAAAGAAAAAGGGAGCTAGAATGAAGAAATGAAATTTAACAAAAAACTTATGAAACGTAATGGTATTTTCATAATTTTTAGCAAATTTTGGAATTCATATAGGAGGACTTTTTAAATGAAATTTTTGAGTTTTCTGGGGTTCTCAGAGGCCCTTAAAATTATGGGAAGCCCCAGGACAATTAAAACTCCTCTGGTGGACATTTTCCAATGTCAGTGTACTTGAAATTTGATGAATTCATTTGGAAAGGTTTTAACTCTGATTTGAGTGATTCCAAAGGCATTTTACTAAATTGGAACCTAAATTTTATAATGGAAAAGACGGTTCTCAAAAAGGAGCTAAAACGAATTAGAAATAAAATACCAAAAACGAAGGGTAAAATGAAAATTTTTGAAAAGTCATTCTTCCGCCACCTATATATAGGGTGCCCCACTCTCCCACTCATTTAGCTTTATATTTTTCTGCCCCAAACCAGAAAAGAAACCCTAGGAGAGTGGCATACAAGAGGAAGAAGAAGAGGAGGAGGAGAAATAAAGGCTTGAAGGTATAGAATTTTGGTAGTTTTTCATGCTTTTTCCTTCCCAAACCTCTTTTCCTCCATTCTCATTTATTTTCTATGATTATAATGAAGTTTATACATCTATTTTCAGAGAGAAATTAAGAGAAAATTTCGGATTTGAAAAGAGGAGGCCAAAGAAGACAAGATTCAAGTGAGAAAACAAGGAAAAATAAGGTAATTTCTTCTTCTATGGTTGCTACCCCTTACTCCTCTTCTCCTTATGGTTCGCCCCACTCAAGAAGTCATAGGAGGGCTTAGTTTTTAGGTAGAACCAAGGATGACCTCCCTAGGAAAAAGGGTGTGGAGAATAAGAATATGCAAAGAGAATTAACAAATGACCATAAAAATTCAAGATGCAAATTCTAGGGTTTCATATGTTCCTTGCAAAATCTTATATGATACCTTAATTTCTATCCCTAAATGAGAGTTTAAATGAGCTCTTAAGATTCTTAGAAGTCTCCACATGTGCTTCCTCCATCAAGAAAACAAACCAAAGTCCATGAAGGCCAAATTCCTCCATTGTCTCAGGGCTAAGGGTGTTTGAGTACCTAGGGATAGTTTTAATTTCGTTCCAAGTCCATTTTTAAGTCATATATGATGAGTGAAGATGAGTGGAGGCCTTGAAAAAAATTTAGAAACCATAGAAAGTGAGTTGCCCTTATATATTCCATAATATGACCCAAAGAAGCAACATGTAGTTAGGCTCTTTATTTTAATTGTATGATGACTCCAAGAGGTTTGAAAGGAGGCAAGAATCATATATGAAAGGAAAGAATAGAGTCTAGAATTTATTTGATGGGTGTTGCTTCATTAGGTGCATTCTTGGAAACATAAAGGGGTTAATGGGTCAAGTTAGTGTCTAAGCAAGTTGTGTGGCCTTAGAATTAATTCCATGAACCTAATTGGCTTTCATAATTGTGTCTAGGCCAAGAGAAATCATTCCCACACCTTTGTGTGTGTGAGACCGAGGAAGGGAGAGCATTTTCAAGAGGAAAAGTGTGTAGTTGCAACAAAGGTAGCTCACTCCTCCTTCTCTCATGCATGAATGTATGTTTGGCTTGTCTTCGAATGTGTGTATGTGTGTTTAAAGCAATGAAAAGTATTCTAGCATGATTTCATATGCCATGGTACCATGATGATGCTTTATGTTTTCAAATGATTTATGTGTGCTTGGATTTGCTTGAGTGTGGTGAGGCCAAGAACCCTTAACCATGGTGAGGATGAGCTAAGAACCCTTAAAGTTGGTTAAGACAAAGTAAAGAGTCTCCCAAAAGTGAGGTTGACTCCAAGAGCAAGGTTGAGTCCAAGAACCTCTTAAAGAATGGGTGAGGCAAGTCCAAAATCACAAGTGAATGGGTGAGGCTAATCCACTTTCTTGGAAAGCCTTTGTATGCTATGTATGACTTGCTCAAATGTTGGAAATGCTTCTTGAATGTTTGCATACGTTAATATGCCCATGCATGCATTTGTAAGATTGGTTTTGCATCTTTTATGTATGATTGAAAGGGAAATGAGCTGTTGGGATTATTTGAATTTCATTCCCTCCTCTCCAATGTTCTAACATGCTAGGTAGACAAAGAGAATAAGGAATGGAAGCTAACCTTTTGAAAGATGAGAGTATGCCATCAAAGTGCATGGAATGTGCTTCTTTAAGGCCATTTAAGTGGAAATTGTTGTAACCTATTATTGTATATGACCTATGACCTCTTGAACATGTGTAATCATGATAATATGTTATGTATAAATGAGAATTATGTTATATGACCATTAGAATGTAAATTGAGTATGTTATGGCAAATTGGCTTCTTGAATGGCTTTGGGCAATTGTGTATAAATGGAAGTGGAATGGCCAAATTGAGATGCATGAGATTTGGAACCATTTGAAAAGTTCATACAAGTCATAATCATGCTTTTAAACTTGCCCAAGAGGTGCCAAACACAAGAGAAGTCATTTGGACACTTTGGTATCTGTATGGAGCAAAAATTGACCATATTGGAAACCTATATCACTTTTTGTCCAAATGAACTCTTCTTGACTTGGGACTTAGCATGCAATTAGAGCTTGTTGAGATCTTTTTAGCAAGCTAAAGTCCAGAATTTTTTGAGGTCTATGGAATATTTGATAAATTTTTAAAGTTGGAAAAAATTCTAAAATTGGTCAGGCTACTGTTCATACTGGTCTAAAAATGAATTCTATCACTCAGGGACTAAATAATGTCCAGTTGCCACAAAATTTTATAGGGAGAAACTAGACATTTTCAGTGACTTGTGCCAACTAGAAGAACACCATTTGGATATCTAGAGAGAGATCTGAATTTTTAAGTTTTTGTCCAGTATCAGGCATCTAGGCTGACCCATGTTACTATTTGATTAGTTTTCGAGGTCTGGATATGCCTAAACAGGTCTGAAGTTATTTTTTCCTTCTATTTACACATCTGTAGCTTTCCATATTGATATCATTTAGATGGATTGGAGTTTTATGGAATTAATTGGATATTTTTGAAATTTGTAGCAGAAAGTTGTGATAGTACCAGTAGCCAGCCAGACATCTACATCTTTTCAAATGTCAAACGTCTTCTATGTTGTGTTTCATGGCTTGAACATATTTTCAGCATAAATTAAAAAATTTTAGCTTTCCAGAATGACAAATAATATATGATTTTGATTTTTCTAAAATTAGTTATGATATTCCAAAATTTGTGATAGAGAAAGGGAAATTCTAGCCAAAATAATATCTATAGATTTTATGTACTCCCTTGATTTGCATGAGCTCTAGGCCATTTTGGGGATGGAAATGAGTTGTATCTATGTAATTAAATATGAAAGTATGATACATGAGCTCACATGGTCCATAGGATGCCGAATAAAAAATTTATACGTGATGCAACGCTAAGAAATACATTATTTTAATATCCTTTTTCCTTGTCTCTTCATGGAATTGATGGCATGAGATATGGAGATAGTATGAAATAAGGCTAGAAATATATGGTGTTACAACTAGAGACCTCCTAAATTTGGTAGACTATTGCCACAGAGACATGAAGGCTTTACTCAGATAGTTAGACCATTGACTAGATCTCTTGAGAGATAAGCATAGTGTGTGGGATGAGGAAAGCAAGAAAGTAGCTTTCCAGTATTATAGCTAGATGAAACACTACCCAATAGACATTAGACCTAACCTAGGGATAGAGAGAACCCTATATGCTAGAGCTATATCCTCATAGATGGGTCCGATATAGTTTATTCTGATAAGGTAAGTGGTAGACTATGTCTCCAACAGCTAAGATTATGAAAAATTAGCATCCCACAAGAATTCAGCAGTAGTCAGTGGTAGTTGCGCTTCAATGTTAGTATAGAAAAGAGTATGAGTTATGATGATCAACTATTAAGCTGAAAAGTTGTATAAACCCTCTCTCGAGTGAATAAAGAGAGTAAAATATAGTTCAGGCCTGAAAAGGCAAAGAGTGAGAGTAAGAAATGTGACTAGGACAATTGGGAATAACAGCTCTTGTGAAAAGCAGTTATGATCTCAATAAGTGATACAACTATAAGGCCTACGATAGAAAGAAATATGATGATAAACCATGGGATGAGCTAGTGAGAAAACAAATAAGATTTGATAGTGGACTAATATTTAAGTAAGTTAAATAAGCAGACGGAAGTCTCTAATGGCTCTTAATGAATAGAAAAAGATGATGAGGTCTTATAGGAAGCCATTAAGAGAAGATAAGGGAGATTTGATATTAAGTACGCTATCTCCAAAGGCATATGTAGTAAGTCCATTAGACAAGGTACATGTAAGTAAGTCTACTAGATAGGAAAGTCAATCCCTATAGATGAGATAAAAATTAATCAAATATGAAACAAAAAACTCTCCCACGAGATGGGCCAGAGTATAAGAGTACATGTAGTGTTAGAAACTACTTTCCTTATGATTAGAGCAAGTCAAAGGCTCTATAGCAATAGTGCAGAAAAAGAGATTAGATACAGTAAACTAATGATGTACATTCCCTAGCAAAAGAGCTTAGTCTCTAAAGAAAGTAAATAAAGCCAGGACGAAGGGAAAGAAAGGGTCAATTAGTGACTATATGAGAAAAGCTAGATGATGTTATACCCTTAAATTTCGAGGAAATTTATTTAAGGGGGGAGAAAATGTAACATTTGATATCTCCGTAAACATGAGAAATGTAATGCCTGTTTCTCCGTAACGTATATAATTCACTGGATATAAAAGGAAGTCCCCCAGATAGAAGAATTTGAGGTCCAGTAAAATTATAGTGATAATGTAGACCTCAAATAATGAGGATCCAATGTCAAAGGTGCCCTGAAAATAGGACCAGGACAACCAGACAAAATTCAACAAAGATGCAATGGCATTTTCGTAATTTCAGGCACTTTTTAGAAAACTCATTTCGGGCACTTTTAGAAAACTCATAGGAGAGATTTTTAAAAAGAAAAAATGAGTTTCTCGGGGTTCTTAGAGGCCCTAAAAACTATAGGAACCCAGAACAGTTAAAGCCCCTTAGGTTTACAATTTAGAATGTCGATAATCTAAACTTGATCCTTTCGTTCAAGGAGGTTTAAGATCCAATTTAAGTGATTCCAAAAGTATTTTACAAGTTACAAAACCTAAATTTCATGATGAAAAATACGGTTCTCGAAAAGGAGTTAAAATGAGCCTAAAACGAAAAAGCAAGAACGAAAGGTAAAATTTGAAATGTCTTAAATGGGTCCTTAGCCTATATATATCACGTCCCATTTCTTCCTATCACCTTGGCTGACTTTCCTCTACACCAAAACAGAACCCTAAGTGGTGCACCAAGTGGGAGGAAGAAGGGAAGAGAAAACTAAGCAAAAAGGTAAGAAAATCCATGGTTTTCATGCTTCTTTCTTCACCAATCTTGCTCTCCTCATTGTCCTCTTTCTTTCTATGGATTTAGTGATGTATT